>JAREIK010009257.1:0-62475 GCA_029783825.1 Sapria himalayana | reverse complement strand
ATAGATAGAGAGATAGACATATATGTAGAAAGATAGATAGATATATACATATTGAATGATAAATATATAGACAAATAGATTGAAAGATAGATATAATGATTGAAAGAAAGAAAGATATATATATATATATATAGATAGATAGCTAGATATACAGATCAGCAGAAACACAAATAGCTACATAGATAGATAGACACAGAGATATATATATATATATATAGTATACATATATATATAATATATATATATATATATATGTATTATATATATATAAATAGAAAGATAGTTAGATAGTAAAATAGACATATAAATAGATAAGCATATCGGTAGATAGAGAGATATAATTAGATAGATAGAAGATAAATAGATAGATAGATAGACAGATAGATAGATAGATAGACATATAGATTGATATATAGATAGATAGTCAAATAAATAAAGAGAGAAGATAGTCAGATAGACATAAATTGATTGACAGATTGATAGATAGGTAGATAGGTAGATTAAAAAATGTGCATATATAGATATATAGATAGAGACGTATATACATAGATAGATTGATAAATAGATTGATAAATAAATTATTATAAAGATTGATTTATAGATAAGTAGATAGATTGATATATATATAGCTATAGAAAGATATACATATATAGAGAAAGATAGATAGATAGATAGACATATAGATATAGATGGCTAGAAAGATATATAAATAAATATATGGATAGGTAGATAGACAGATAAATAGATCGATAGATATATAGAAAGATAGATAAATCGATATATAGATAGATAGTTCATTAGTTTTATAAATAGATAGGCATATAGATAGATAGTCAGATAAATACATAAACACAGATAAAGATAGAAAAATAGATAGATAGACATATAGATAGATACAAAAATAACAGATAGACAAATAGACAAATAGACCGATAGACTAAAATGTAGTTAGATAGTTTGGTAGATAGAATGATAGATTGGTAGATTGATTGCGTGAAAGACAATTAGATAGTTAGACAATTTGATAGATAAAGTGATAAATAGATATACTACCTTACCCTTGGATTCTAATGTTAAAAAAAGGCATAAATATAGTATCGAGATGTGACTGCTGCATGGAAGCAGAAGAATCATTAGATCACCTTTTTTTCGAAAGGAAAAATAGCACAAGAAATCTGGAGGGAGCTAGAAAAATTTAAACAAATAAGTAATAAAGAGGAGGGGATCATAGAAAAAATTAATAAATGGGAAAAAGAAAATACAAGTAGTACCTCTAGAAATTGGCTAAACCAAAAAATACCACATGTGGTACTTTGGTGCATATGGAGAGCCCGAAATAGGAGTAGATTTGAGGGAATAAAGATGAAATCAGGTGAAATCTTAATGAAATTAAGAAAGTTATTAGTAACATATCTTGTATAAAGCCTATAATAGTAGTAAATAAGAATATAGATGAGTATGTAGATAAGTCATGGGACCTTAATATTAAGATAATTAAGCAGCAAAGGATAAAAAGCATAACCTTGAATAGACCTCCAGCAGGAAAGTTATCACTTAACACGGATGGTAGTTTTAATAGGGACACAGGGATAGCAGGAGGAGGAGTAATAAGAGATTCTAATGGGCTCATTATTAAAGCATTCACTCTTATAGGTAAAGCCTTTTCAGCTTTACACTCGGAAATAAAGGCATTAATAACATGTTTAAATCTTTGTAAAAAGATGGGTTTTAATAATTTACAAATACAGGTGGATTCTTTAATGTTGGTAAATTTAGTAACTAAAAAAACAACTTTATGGAGACATGAGGAGGAGATAGAAATGATAACGATACTCATAAAAGATCTGAATGCCTCAATTTCTCACATATATAGGGAGGCAAACACACTGGGGATAACCTTGCTAGAATAGGTGAGAAGAGTGGAGATTTAGAATTTAATGAGGAGTCGATACTAGGTAAGCTAAAAGGTATTGCAAGTTTAGACGAGGGATTTTCCTTATTTGCGAATAAGAAACATTAAGAAAAATCATAGATAGCTTAATTAAAATCAAAACTATCACATATAAATGTTAAGGTAAAAGAGGGTAGAGTCCAGGGCAGGGGAATTTCTGTCTTTCCAGGGAAGCTATCCAGCAAGGCCCAAAACTAAAGCAATCAGCAAAAGGAAGGTAAAGTGGCAAGGTATGCGGGTATATTGGATTTATGCTATTGGTTTTGGTGGTTTTTTCTGTTTTTTAGCAGCTTAAGGCATCAAATAGGAATGGGCAGAAACCAGCAGCTAGGACTTGTATTGGAGATTTATAAATGATCAAGAGATTCTGTTTTGGTTTAAATTCTGCTCTAAATACTTGTTTTAGGAGTCTGTGTTACAACTTTATTGTTTAAAGTGTCATGAATTATATTAGTAGAGTCAATAGGTGCTAGGAGTGTTTAGAAATTAGTGTAGGTGGCTAGGTAAACAGAAACTCAGATTCAGTCTGGTCTAGAAAAAAGAAGATAAAAGCGGCCTCATAATTCATCCCAAGTGCAACAAATATGAATCAAGCGGCTAAGGGTAAAGGTAAGTAAGGATGAAGATATTCTTGGAGCTGTTTTTTCTGTTGTGGCTGCAGGAAACTAGAGTTCTTATAGAAAGGACCCTGTTGGGATCAACAATATAAATCAGGGCTAGAATAAATTGATGCAACATGTTGGATGGATGAAGGGGAAAAGAAAAGCATAAAGCTACGAGGGTCTAATAAAGGAATAGAGGAGCATTAGCTTTTTTGCTTTATCTTGTCAAATGTAAAATATAATCTGGTTTTTTTAAAGTTCTAATTAAGGGGAAAGGTTGTAAGAGGGGAAAGGGTAGAATTAGCTTGTAAAAATGGTATTCCTCCGCCAAAAGAGAGGGCTATATTTAATAAAATAAACTTAAAAAAAGTGATAAATAGATATACATATATATTGATTGACATCTAGATTGATAAATAGAAAAATAGATTAATAGATAGATTGATAGACAGATAGATATATAGATATAAAGATACATAGATAGATAGATATTTCGATATATAAACAAATAGATAGATAGAAAGATAAACAACTTGATAGAAATGTAGATAGATAGCTAAATAGATAGACAAATAGATAGATAAATAGTTAGATAAATATATAGATAGATAGTTAATTAGATTGATAGAGAGATTGAAAGAAAGAAAGATTAATATATTCACAAATTGAAAGAAAGAAAGTTAGATTTATAGATAGATAGATAGAAATATAGACCTATCGACAGAAAGATAGATAGATAGATCGACCCAGAAAGACAGTTAGGCAAATTGATTAATATACATATAGATAGATAGATAGACATATAAATAGATGGAATGATATAATGATTTATAGACTAATAGACAGATAGAGAGATATACAAAATAGATAGAAAGATTGAAAGTTTCATAGATTGATAGAGAAATAAATAGACAAATATATAGATAAATAGACATATATATAGATAGATAAATAGATAGATAGATAGATAGATATATATATATTGACAAATAGATATATACTCTTTTAAATAGTTATACAGATAGATAGATAGTTAGTTAGATAGTTAATGAATTATATAGAAAAAAGATATTTAGATAGATAGAATAATAGATTGAAAGAAATATAGATAGATTGATAGATCTATATACATGAAGATAGATAGACAAATAAATAGTTTGACCCAAATAGATAGTTAGGCAAATAAATAGATAGACAGATAGATTGATATATAGACAAATTGATGTAATGATAAAGAGACTTATAAACTGATAGACTAATAGATAGATAGAGAGATTGGCAGATAGATCGAAAGATAGATTGATGGATTTATAAATAAATGGATAGAAAAATAGATATAAAAATAGATTGATATATAGACATATAGCTAAAGAAAAAGATTGTTAGATAGATATATAAATAGATATACCGATAGATAGATAGATAAATAAATAAACATAGAAAAATAGATAGATAGATAGTTAAATAGTTAGACACATACTTTAATTGATTAATAGACATATATATTCTTTGACTTGTTATGATATAGACAAATAGAAAGATAGATTGATTGACAAATTAATAGGTTGAAATATAAAAAGATAAATAGAAATATAGATTGGAAAATAGCAAGATAGACATATTGACATAAAGATTGGTAGACAAATAGACATATAATAAAATATAGATAAACAAATAGACAAATATATATTTAGACAATTAGATAGATAGACATACAAATAGATAATTCAATAGAGAGATGGATAAACACATATATTTATAGACTAATAGACTATTATAAAAATATGGAGATAGATAGATAAATAGAAGATAGATTGATAGATTGATAGATTGACAAATTGATAGATAGACAAATAGATAGATAGTTAGATAAATAAATAGAAAAATAGATAGTTAGATAGAAAGATAGAGAGACAGATCGATAGATAGATAGATTAATATATATATATAAAGATAGATACATAGATTGTCATATAGATAGATACACATATAGATAGTTAGATAATTAGATAGATGTGTGTATATATATAGATTTATATTTATAGATAGACATTTAGACAAATAGATAGATAGAAAGATATATAGAAGACAAAGACATGGATATACATATATATATGGATAGATAGATAGTTAGATAGATAGTTAGTTAGATAGATTGATTGATTGAAATATAGGTAGATAGACACAAAAGCAAATAGATCGATAAATAGTTAGACATATAAATAGATAAATAAATAGATAAATAGATAGATAGATACATAGACACATAAAGTTATTGAGATAGAGAGATTGATAGATAGACAAATTGATAAATAGAAAGATAGGTAGATAGATAAATAGATAGATAGAAAGATAAATATATAGATAGAAAGATAAATAGATAGATAGATATATTGATAGATAGATAATTTAATAGTTAGATAGATAGACGGATAAAGAGATAGATATATAGGCAGATAGATAGATAGACATATAGACAAATAGATAGATTTGAGAGATAAACAAATAGATAGAAAGATAATAAAATAGTTAGACAAATACATAGATACATAGACATATTGACATATAGATAGATAGATAGACATATAGATAGGTACAGAAATTGGTAGATAGATAGTTATATATATATATATATATAGACAAATAGATAGACAGATAGATAGATATATGGATAGATATGATCATAAATAGATAGATAGATCGGTAGATAGATAGAAAGATAAAAAGATACACAGAATGACATATAGTCAGATAACCAAATAACTATATATATATATATATATATATATATATTTATAACAAATAGGAAAATAGATAGATATATTAAGAGAGAAATTGATAGATTTATAGATAGATAGATAGACAGAATGATAGATATATAGATAGACATATAGATAGAAAGATACATAGTTAATAGATAGATAAATATAAAGATAGATAGGCTAATAGGTAGATAGAAAGATAGAGAGAGAGAGAGATAGATAGATAGATATAGATAGATAGATAGATATATAGATAGATTACTATTGAAATAGAAAATAGACAAATAGAAGATCGAGATATAAATATATAGATATATAGTCTAGTTTAAAGATAAATAAATATTCAAATAGATATTTTGATAGATTGAGAGAAATAAATTTAGATATATAGATAGATATACACATTAGTAGATAGGCAAATAGATTGATAGACAAATATATTATTAGAAAGATAGACCGATAGATAGATAGCTAAATAGTTAGATAGATATATATATATATATATATATATATATATAAGATAGACATATAGATAGATAAAAATAGATAGATGTTTGATTGATAGATTGACACATAGATAAAAACATATATAAATATATAGATATATAAAAAATAATAAATAAACACATAGATAGATAGAAAAGTAGATAGATTAATAAATTGATTGATACATAGATAGATAGAAAGAAAATTAGATAGTTTGAATGATAGACAGTTGGATAAATAGATAGATAGAAAATTGATAGTTAGATTGTTACATAGATAGATAGTTATATTGACATATATGTTAGTAATAGTGATTTAGGCCTATTGTATGGATATGGTATTTTGGCTATTTGTGAGAATTAATTATTGTGATTATTTACATATTTATTATATATAATATTGTTGAATTATATTATTAATTCTTCCAAATGTCCCTATTTGATTATTGTTATGAAAATAGAAATGAAATAAGATTAGATTAAAGTTTTATTGATATTTATGTGATGAATATGTGTATGAGAAACAAATCAAATTTATATCTATTTTTTGAAAACAAATATTAGACATACTCGTCTTGAGATTATTACATGGATCAAAGTCATAAGTTAATCTATAATAGTTATGTTTTTAAATCCTTTGACCTCAAATCGCTATAGTTCTCAACATAAGGAATGTTGTGTTTTAATATAATCAAACATTGTCTTTAATCAAATTACTATAAAGGTTATACTTGAACATAATAAAAATAATGTAGTTAGATATGAATGATTAAGATGGAATTTATTCCTCTTATTATAAGAGAGATATCTCTAGGTCCCCTCGATAATTAAGGCTGAGAAATGCTTGCCCGTGCTCAACTGAATTGATGGAGATCAATATCATTTGTTTAGCCATTCTAATTGGCTTTCAAGTAATCATAGAAGATGAAAGAGAGAGAAACACTTTCATTTTGAGAAGATAAAGCTGAACTAGCATTCAACAAAATCGTTCATTATTTGTTCGTGTGTGGATGCTTGTAGAGGGTGGTCATTTTTCTGAAAGGCGGTACCATTGAAGATCCGAATAAACAATGACACACACTTTAAAGGCTTGATGAATCGACCTACACGAGGTATATTTCGTTTACCCTTCCTTCGTGTTTATATGAATCACATGTGTTCTTTGGTGGGTTAAGAAATAAAAATTATGGATTATGTGCATTTATGTTCCAATTAGATTGGATATTCGACCTGAAACCCCAACAGTGGTATCATAGAAACTTGTGTTTTCATAAAAACTAATAATGCCACATTTTATTGTATGTATGTGATGTATATGATTCTAGCATGATTTGCAATTTTGAATATATGTGATATTATGGTTTGTAAGATCAACATAGTTAATAGGTTTTTTTGGGGCATTTATTAATTGAATCTAAACCTAAAAAAATTCATTAGTATGATTGAGAATTCGAATTGGATATTGCCATTAAAGTGTTTAAAAGCATGATATATGGTTCTAGCTTTGCCTAAATCAGTTTAATACATGGACTAAATTCATATATTAATCTTGATTTATCAGTGATTGTTTATGGGGGTGCCAAAATATGCCCAATGTATAATGAGATTATAGAATATGTTGTTTTAATGTGATTTTGATGGATTTTGCCATATTTTAATTTTATTGATAAGACTAATAAAAAATTTATTGATGAGATTAATAACAATTTATTGATAAGATTAATAACAATTTATTGATAAGATTAATGAAAATTTTTGATGAGATTAATAAAAATTTATTGATAAGATAAATGAAAATTTATTGATGAGATTAATAAAAATTTATTGATAATATTTGATGAGATCAATGAAAATTTATTGATGAGATCAATGAACATTTATAACTATAATCAATGGAAATTTAATTTTTTTTCTTAGGGTGCTACCCCTACCCCGTGAGGGAGGCCACCCTTGACCCCACCAGCTAACCAGCTAGTAGAACCACCATAACAACTCTACATAACCTTATAAATTTAATTGTTTTTAAATACACTATTATTATAATTTATTTCTTTTAATGCAAATTATTTATGCTATCGTACATTATATAATATTGCATGTTAATTGCTTCACATGTGCAAAGTATGGCCTTTTTAACCAAAGTATTGGTAGAGTATATTTTTTTTTGTCATGGGTTGTAATTATTAAATATGGCTTGCATGCCATTTTTGTTTTATTGTATTTTTTTAATTGTTGTAATAAAACAAGAGAGATAATGCAAGCCATTTGAAGTCATGCAATCCAATCATGATGATGGGGAGCTACGTGTATATGACAAGTTCATGGTCAAATCACTTCATGGGAGCTTCTTATTACTACATAGGATTAATAACTATTGATCTCATATTGGCTGTGGAGATATATCGAGTTTAAGGCCATACTATGACATGTTATTATATGAATGTATGAGATGCTATGTATAATATTACATGAGTAGTTGATACAAGATATATGATAAGATCTATTAGTTGAAATTAAAATCAATCAAGATCCTCACATTAAGTTTAATGTTAAAATGTCATCTATATTTAAACATTGTCAAACCTTTTATCACCTTAATGCGGGTTCTAGCATAGTAGAGGTAAATAAGGTGACATTAGTAAGTCTAGATTAAGTAATGGTAACCCATATGTTTAAAAATGGTTTAACTTTATTACTTATTAAATGGTTTTTTGTTCTAATGGCATTAGATGGGATTAAAACATGTCGGGACATATGATGTCAAATCACATAAATATCTAAGAATTGAGTTAGATGTAATTGGTAAGAGTTACCAACTAAATAACATAATTTTAAGTGGCATGCCAAAGATGACTTAAAGTTGAGTTAAATATGAATCTTAGCTCACTAGATATACAATTAGAGAGATGGGCAGAGAGACATACAGATAGATAGGCACATAGACACATCGACTAATAAAGATAGAAAAAAAATAGACACATAAACACAAAGGTTGATAGACGATAGACTAAAAGACATAAATAGATAGAAAGATAGATAGATATATAGTTAGTTAGATAAATAGAGAGACATATAAATAGATAAATAGACAAATAGAATGATAGACATATAGAAAGATAGAAATATAGATAAATAGATAGATAGGCAAATAGATAGATAAATACACAGATAGATAGATATATACATAGATAAATGGATATATATATATATGCAGAGATGTAGATAGGTAGATAGAAAGACAAATAAATAGATAGATAGATTGATTGCCAGATAGAAAGATAGATAGCCATATAGGCAGATAAATATATAGCCATATAGACATAGAAAGATAAATACACAGATAGATAGATAGATAAACAGATAGATAGATATACAGATAGATCAATATAAATATAAGTAGATATATAGATTAGCAGATAGATAATAGATAGAGAGATAGATAGATATAAAAATAAATAGATAGGTAGATATAAAGAAATATAGAAAGGTAGATAGATACATTAATAGACAAACAGATAAATAGAAAAGATAAATAGACTGATAGAAGGATAGACACATAGATCCAAGACATATATATAGATAAATAAATAAATAGATTGACATATACACATAGACACATAGACAAATAAATAGTTAAATAAAATAAATATAGAAGATAATAGTTAGATAGATATACAAATATTTAATAAAGTAATAGACAATTAGATAGTTTGATACATATATAGATAGACAATCATATATATATAAATATATAATATTAGACAATTGATAATTCGATGGATAGACAAATAGATAGATAGATATATAGATATATAGATATATAGATAGAATCACAGATTGATAGATTAATAGATTGAAAGATTGAGAGATAGAAAAATAGATATATACACATTACATAGATAGATAGATAGACAGAGAGACAAATAGATAGATAGCATACTGATTAATTGATTGATTGATTGATAGGTAGTTAGATAGACATATACGATCGACATATAGACAGAAAGATAGAAAGACATTTAGATAGATAAATGATAGATATATAGACAGATTGATAGATGGGTATATTTATATATAGATTAATAGATAGACTGATAGACAAAATATACCTAGACAGTTAGATAGACAGATAGAATGATAGACAAATATATAGACACGTAGAAAAATAAACAAATAGAAGATAAACAGATTGATAGTTATACAGATAGACATAGAGATAAATAGAAAATAAACTAATTGAGAGATAAATAGATAGACCTATAGATATATATATATTGATATATTAGACAGATAAATAGATAGATATATAGATAGATAAATAAATACATAGACACATAGACTAAAAGACTGATAGAGAAAAAGATTGATAGACACATAGACTAAAATACTGATAGAGAAAAAGATTGATATACACATAGACTGATAGACTAATACACTAAAAGATAGATAAGAGATAGAGAGGTATACAGATAGATAGATAGATAGAGAGCCAGATAGGAAAGATTGATAGACTAATAGATAGATAGATAGATTATTATATAGATCGACAGATAGACAGATAGACAGATACACTTATAGATAGATAAATAGATAGAAAGATGGACAATAGTAGATGATAGATATAAAGATAGCTAAACACATAGATAAATAGATAAACAAATAGATAGATAGATAGTTAGATAGATAAATAGATTGAATGATAGACAAATAAAGAGAGTGGTGGATAGATATATAGATAGATAGATAGATAAATTAAGAGATAGACAGATAGATATAAAGTTAGAGATATAGAATGACTAATAGACAAATAGACAAATCGATAGATAATGAGATATACTAATCGACATATATATAGGTTGATAGATATATAGTTAGATAGATAGATAGACAGATTGATAAAAAGATAAAGAGATAGATAGATAGGTAGGTAGATAGATAGATAAATAGATACACACGATGATATATATATATATAGTTAGACAAATTGCTAGATATATATATATATAGACAAATAGATAGATAGATAGATAGATAAAGAAATAGATAATAGACAAATAGATAGATAGATAGATAGATAAATAATATATTGGTAAGATAAATAGATAAATAGATTGAAAGATATATAGATAGATAAATAGAATAAACAAATAGCCAAATAGAAAGATTGATAGATAAACAAATTGACAAATAGATAGACATATAGATAGACATATAGATAGATAGATAGTAGATATAAAGAAAGAAAGATAGATAAGAGTCAATAGTCATAGTTGTCTAGATAGATTGACATATAAAAAGTTAGATAGATAGATAGACATATATACAGATTAATAGACTGAGATATCGGTAGATAGATAGATAGATTTATAGATAAACAAGATTGACACATAGATATACAAAATGATATTAATGATAGATAGATTAAAAGATATACAGATAGATGGATAGATAGAGAGATAGATAGGTAGACAAATAGACAATAAACAATTAAACAATAAGACATATAAACAAATAGATAGATAGGTAGATAGAGAGATAGATAAAAGATTTATAGAAAAAAGTTCTTAGAAAAGATAGAGAAATAGAAAGATTGACAGATTTACTATTAGATAATAAAATAGATAGATAGGAAAATAGTCAGATAGATAATAAACATATAGACAAATAGATATGAAGATAGATAGATATATAAATAGATATAGACATATAGATAGATAGCTAGATAGCTAGATAGACAAATAGACTAAAAAATGAAATATATATATAGACAGACAGATAGATAGATAGATAGACATCAATATATGTTAGACATACAGACAGATAGGTATATATATAACAGAGTAGACAAAATAGATAGATGGATAAAATATAGATATATAGATAGATTTATAGATATATAGAGAGTCAGATAGATAGAAGAAAAATAGATAGATAGACAACTAGATAAATAGCCACAGACAATAGATATATGAACAATTTGACATCTAATAGATAGATATATAGACAGATAGGTAATAAAAAGATAGATACATACAATAATAGATAAACTGATAGAAAGATATACAGATAGATAGTTAGTTAGATAGACTGATTGATTGATTGATTGAAAGATTCAAAAATAGAAGATAAATAGACAAAAGATATAGAGATAGATATGCAGATAAATAAATTGATACATAGAAAGATAGATAGAACACACAATTGATTGATAAATAGATAGATAGATAGATACACAAATAGAAAAATAGATAGATAAATAAGATACATAGAGAAACACATAGAGAGATGAAGAAGATAGATAGATAGAGATATAAAAATATAAAAATAAAGAAATACTATGATAGATAGATAACAACTTGATAGTTAGACATATAGAAAGATAGATGGATATAAATATTTATAGATAAATTGATATATAAATAAAAAGATAAATAGATATATTCATAGATAAATATACAAATAGAATAATATATAAAATAGCTAGATACATAAATAGATTGATAAATACCCTGATAGATAGATAGATAGATAGACAAATATGCATATAGATAGATAGGTATATATAAATAGATAGATAGATAGATATATATATATATATATATATATATAATATGTAGATTGACATATAGAAAGATAAAAGATAGATAGATAACTAAAAGAAAAATAGATATAAAGATAGATAGAGGATAGCTAGATATATAGATATATTGATAGTTAGATATATATAGATAGATAAATATATAGATAAGCAGATATACAGATAGATTGCTAGATAGATATATTGGAAGAATTATAGATAAACAGACAAATAAAAAGACAGAGGATATATAATTAGATAGATAAAATATTGAATATTAGGTAAATAGAAAGAAAGGAAATTATATAGTTTGATAGATAGATAGTTAGATAGATAGATAGATAGACATATAGAAAGTTAGATAATTATACAAATAAAAAGATAGATATATAGACAGATTCATAAATAGAAAGATACATAGATATATAGACAAATAACAAATAAATTGATAGTAACTAGATAAATAGATAAATATGAAAATAAACAGAGTCAAATAAAAATATAGATAGATAAATAGACACATTAATAATTCACATATAGACTAATAGATAGATAGATATACAGAAAAATAGATAGATAAATAAATAGTTTGATTGATAGATAGACATGTAGACACGGACAAATAGATACATTGATAGAGAGATAGATAGATAGATAGACACATAGACATAACGATACATAGACTGATAGATAGATTCATAGATAGACAAATATATTTATAGACTAATAGAAAAGTAGACAAATAGATAATTAGATAAATAGACTGATGGACACATAGACAGATAGTCAGATAGATAGATAGATAGATAGATAAATAAATAAATAGACACATTTTGAAATAGATATATACACATATAGACAGATAGACACCAAGATATATAGATATATTGATAGATAGATAGATATTTTGACAAATAGTCAAATAGATAGATAGATAGAAAGACAGATAGACAGATAGATAATTAGATAGATTGATAGATAGAAATATAGATAGATACTAAGATAAATGGATATTATGGTTGGCAAAATAGACAGATTGAGAGATAAAGAAAATAAATATATAGACATATAGATAGATAGAAAGATATAGATTGATAAATAGATAGATTAACAAATAGAGAGTTAAAAAGATATACAAATAGATTCATTGATTGATTGATTGACAAATAGATAGTTACCCAGATAGTCAGATAAGTAAATTGACACATAGTCATAGAGAGAGAGAGAGAGATATAGATAATAGAAAGATAGATAGATAAGCAAGTAGACAAATAGACATGGATAGATGAACACTTAGATAGATTGACGAATAAATAGATGGAATATTGACTGTATATATATATATATAGATAGATATACAAATAGATAGATAATTAACAAGTAGACATATAGATAGCTATATACAAAGATACATAGATAGACATATAAACATGATAAACAGATAGATAGATACATCGAATGAGAAATATATAGATAGACAAATTAACAGATAGCATGATATACTAATAGATAGATAGATAGATAGCATATATAGAGATATAGATAGATATATATATATATATATATATATAGTTAGATAGAAAAAATAGATAGCTGATAGATAAATTGATAGAATGATATATGAGATAAATAGATATGCAGATAGATAGATATATAGAATATACAAATCGAAAGATTGGGAGATATATAGATTGATATATAGATAAGATATATAGATAAATTATTAGACAAAATAAATAAATGGTATATAGATAGATTGACTTATAGATAAATAGACATATAGCTAGATAGAGAAATAAATTAATAGAAAACTACTTAGATAGACATATTGGATATATAAACAGATAGTAAGATAAGAATATAGGTTGATATAGTATATATAGATATATAGATATATCCACAAATAGATAGATACATATATATATAAGCTAAATTTTTAGATAGATGGATAAATAGATAGATAGATATGGGGATAGATAGATAAACAAATCATCGATAGTTAAATAGATATACATATAGACAGATAGACATAAAGAAAGAAAGTTAGATAGATAGATAATAGATAGATAGATCGATATGCAAATAGACAGATAGATAGATAGACAAATAGATCGTTATACCAATAGATATATAGACCGATAGATTGATAGATCAATAGACATAGACATATAGATAGATTAAATGATAGATAGATAGATAGACAGTTCGATTGATTGATTGATTGATAAACATATAGATAGATAAACCAATAGAAAAAATAGATAAAAAGATATAATAAATATATATATATATATTATATAGATATCGATTGATAAACTGATAGATAGATAGATAGACTAATTGATAGAAGTAAAGTTAAATTGTTATATTGATAGACAAAATAGATTGACAGAGAGAAAGATAGATTGATTAGTAGTAAGTTAGTGAATTAGATAGATATACAGATAGATTATTAGTTAATTAGTAAATTAGATAGATAGAAAGATAAAAAGATTGATAGATTTAAATATTGATAGATTGAAAGATAGAAAAATAGATACATATATAGATAGATAAATATACAAATATAAAGTTATACATATAGATAGATATATAGATATAATGATAGATAAATTGATAGATATATAGATAAAGAGATAGACATATTAGATAGTTAGACAAATAATATATATAGATATGATATATTATATAATATATATATATATATATATATATATATATATAGACATAGATAAAGATACATAGACTGTTAGATAAATATATAGATAGGCATATTGTTAGATAGGATGATTGACAAATAGATAGATAGATAGATAAATAGATAGATAGATAGATAAACTGACAGACTGACAGATAGATATATAAACATTTGGACATACAGATAGAAAGATATATGGATAACCATATAGATAGATAAATAGATATGTAGACAAATAGATAGACATACAAATAAACAGATATACATATTGATAGATGGATATATATATATATATGTATATATAGATATATATATAATATTTATAGATTTATGGATAGATAGATCAATAGAAAAACATTTAAATATTTAGACAAATTGACAAATAGATAGTAACATAGATTGATATATAGACATATAGTCATATAAAGAAATAGATAGCTAGATAGATAGGCATATAAATATATATACCGATAAATAGATAACATATGTACATATATACAGATGGATAGATAGAGAGATAGAAACTAAAATATATAGACAGATAGACATATAGACAATTAGAACTATTAATAGATAGATTCATAGACATATAGACTGATAAACTCAAAGGTAGATAGAGATATAGAGACATAGCCAAATATACAAATATATGAATAGATAGATAGACAGTTAGAAAGATAGAAATAAAAATAGATTGATGTGTTGACGGATAGAATGATAAATAGATAGATAGATTGATAGAAAGAAATATAGATAGACAGACAGATTAACACACACACACACACATATATATATAGACACATAAACATGTATATAGAAAGTCAGATAGATAGACTGATAGACTTATAGAAAAATAGATAGTTCTATAGTTAGATAGATCTATAGATAGATAGATAGATAAATAGATAGAATTTACATATAAAAAGAAAGACAAATAGTTAGATAGATTGATAGAAAAATAAATAGATATAAAGATAAATAGATAGATAAATATAAAAATAGATAGATAGAAAGAATGATAGAAAGATAGTTAGGAAAATATATCGATATAAAGAATGATATATAGATAGATATATACAAAGATAGAATAATACAACGATAGATACTTAAATAAATAGATAGATTTGACTTATAAACTGATAGGACTAATAGGCTAATAGATACTTAGATAATTATACAGATAACAGATATTTGGAAACACAAATAGATAGTTAGACAGACAGATTAAAAGATAGATTGATATATAGACAAATAGATTGATTTATTGACATTTAGACTAATAAACTAATAAATAAAAGATAGATAGTTAGATAGATAGATAGATAGTTACATAGTTAGATAGATTGACACATAAACAAATATACAAATAGATAAATAGATAGATAAATAGATATATATATATAGCTAGATAGATAGATAGATACACAGATAGACATTTAGATAGATAGAAAGATCGACTATTGATAGATAGATAGAAAGTTAATTATTTAGTTAAATAGATTAATAGATACATAGTCAGATTGATATTTTGATAAGTAGATAGACAAATAGCCATTTGAAAGATAGGTAAATATATACATCAATATATAGATATATAGATATATAGACATATATACAAATATATAGATAAATTGATAGACATAAATAATTAGATAAATAGACAAATAGATAGAGAAAAAGATAGATACATAAATATATAGATAAATAGATAATCGATAGATAGATAAACATATAGACAGATAGATAGATAGACAAATAGACTGAATAGATAGATATATAGATAGACAGATAGATATATTGATAGACAAAAAGATAAATAGAGAGATAGAAAAAAAGATCGACAGAGAGATATATAGATAGCTAGTAGTTTTATTGATTAATAGATAAATAGATAGATAGATAGATTGATTGATTAATAGATAAATAGATATATTGATAGATAGATAGATAGATAGGCAGATAGACAAACATATAAATAGACATACAGACAGATAGAAAACTAGATTGATAACTAGAAAAAAAGATAGACTGATAGACTAATAGACATTTATAGAGATAGATAGTTAGTTAGTTATACAGACAGACAGATAGATAGATAGATAGATAGACATCTAGACACATAGACATATATACAAATATATAGATATATAGAGAGATAGATAGATATATGGAAACATAGACAAAAATATACATATAATGATAAATAGATTCACAGATATAGAAATATACTTATAGACTAATAGGCGAATAGATGAATAGATAATTAGATAGAGAGACATATAGACAAATAGTCATATATATATATATAGAAAGATATAAATAAATAGACAAATAGATAAATAGACAGCTAGATATATAGATAGGTAGATATATAAATAGATAGATATATAGATACACAGATAGATAGATGGAAAGATATATAGATAGATGGACAAATAGAATAGATAGATAGATAGACAATTGATTGATTGATAAAAAGACAGATAAATAGACCGACAGACAGATAGATAGTTAAAAAGATATATAGATAGATAAAAAATATATATAGATAGAAAGATAAATTATAGGATAGATAGATATAAAGATAGATAAAATATGGCTTGGCAATAGATAATAAAAAGATAGAGAGATAGACAGAAAGATAGATAGACATATTGATAGATATTAATCTTTATAGATTGATAAATAGATAGATCGACAAAATAAGAGATAAATAGATAGATAGATAAAAAGATAGATAGATAGACAGATTGTCAGATAGCCAGATATACAATAGATAGATATATTATATCGATAGATAGATATGTAGATAGACAAATAGACATATACACATACGGATAGATATGCACTTAGATATATAGCTAGATAGATATACAAATAGACATATAGAAAGATAGATAAACATATAAAAAGATAGATAGACAAAAAGATACGTAGATAGACATATATATAGATTGATAGACAGATAGATAGATAGATAGACATATTGATAGATACCTAGATATACTAATAGGTAGATATACAAATAAACAAATAGACATATACATAGATAAAAAGAAATATAGATAATAGATTGACAAATAAAAAGTTAGATAGATAAATAGATCGATAATCGATAGATAGATATATAGATAGATATATAGATAGATATATAGATAGATATATAGATAGATATATAGATAGATATATAGATAGATAAATAAATAGATAGATAATTATACAGATATGCAAATTGATAGATGGGGAGATATAAAGATAGATAAATAGATAGATAGATAATAAAATAGATAGATAGATAGATTAAAATATAGATAGAGAGATAGTTAAATAGATAGATAGATAGTCAAATAGATTGATACATAGATAGATAGACAGATAACCAGATAGAATATAATTATATATATATATATATATACAAATATATAGATATATAGATATATAGATAAATACATAAATAGATAGATAAATAGATAAATAGTTAAGTATTTAGTTAGAAGTAAATTGATAGATAGATAGATATATATGGGGGATAGATAGATAAACAAATAATAGATACATAGATAGATAAACACATAGATAGAAATTAAGATAGATAGATAGAGAAATAGAAAGATAGATAGATAAATAGATAGATTGATAGTTAGACTGTTAGATCGATAGATTTATAGATTTATAGATATAGAGATATATAAATAAACAAATAGATAGATAGGAAGAGAGATAGATAGATAGATAGATATATATATATATATATATATAGAATGATAGATAGATATATCGATAGATAGATAGATAGGTAAACACATTGAATCATAGAGAGATAGACAAATAGACATAAACAAAAAGGTAGATACACTAATTATTAGATAGATAGAAAAATAAACATAAGTTAGATAGATAGATAGATTGATTGATTGACCAATATACAGATATATAGATAGAAACATTTAAACATATTGCCATAAATAGATAAAACAGATAGACAATTAGAAAGATAGACTAAAAAGCAATTATATAATTTGATAAATAGACTGATAGATAAATTGATAGATAGACAATTAGATAGTTACACTACTATATAAATATACTAATAGACATAGACATATAGATAGATTAATAAATTGATAGATAAATAGACAAATAGAAAGATAGACAAATAGAAAGATGGAAAGATATATAGATATACAGTTGGATAGATTGACAGTAGCCATATAGGTAGATTGATAGATTATAAGATAGACATATAGACACATAAATAAATAGTTAGATAGATACATAGATTAATAAACAGGTAGATAGACATACACAAAGACATATAGATAGATAGATAGATAGACTGACCGATAGATAGATAGATAGACTATTAGACAAACAAAAAGTTAAATAATTAAACTGATAGAAAAATTGACAGATAGATAGATTACAAATAGATTGTTAATTAGTTAGTGAATTAGATAGATATAAATATAAATAGATAGATAGATTGATATATAAAAAATTAGATACACAGATAGTTAGATTAATAGAAAATTTGAAAGTTAAACAAATAGATAGATATAGATAGAAAGATAGACAAATGGATAGATATCCAGATAAAGAGGTAGACATATGTATATTTAGACAAATATATAGATAGATAAATAGACAGATAGATGGATAATTATATAGACTTATATTCTAATAGACTAATAAAAAGATAGATGCATAGATAGATAAATAGAGTGATAGATAGATAGATATATATATATATATACATATACACAAATAGAAAAAAAGATTTATAAATAGATAGACATATAGATAGATAGATAGACAAATAGATAGAAAGATAAATAGACAGACATACAGATAGATAGATAAATAAATGCACAGATAGATAGATAGATAGATAGATAGATAGATAGACATTTATATATAAATAGATAGATTGATAGATAGATAAATAGATAGACATACAAATATATAAATCGACATATTTATAGATGGATATATATATATATATATACATATATATAGTCTTATTTATTGATAGAAATATTGATAAAAAAATAGTTAAATAGTTTGACAGATAAACAGATAAATAGTTATATAGATTGATTGATAGACATATAGAACTATAGAGAAATAGATAGTTAGATAGATAGACATATAGATAGATAAACTGATAGATAGATAATGGATAAAAAGATAGACAAAAAGATAGATAGATATTCAGATAGATTGACAATAGATAGATAAATATAAAGACAAATAGATAGACAAATAGATATATTGATAGATAGATAGATACATAGACTTATATACAAATAAACTAAATGGTAGATATAGATATAGAGACAACCATATAGAGCAATAGATAGATAGATAGATAGATAGGTAGATAGATAGATTAATAAATAGATAGATATATATATATATATATATATATATATATATATATAGAAAGATAGATAGAAATATATATATATATATAGATAAATAGATAGATAGACACATAAACATATATATAGATATTCAGATGGATAGACAGACTAATAGATAGATAGAAAATAGTTAGTTAGATAGTTATAGAGATAGATAGATAGAGAGATAGATAGTTAGTCATTTAGATAAATAATGAGATATATAGATAGACAGATAGATAGACAAATAGACATAAAAAAATATAGAAATACCTATAGAAAGATAGACAAATAGTTAGATAGACTGATGGACAAATAGTTATATAAACAGATAAACATATAGAGTGATAAAAAAATAAATAGATAGAAAGAAAGAAAGATAGATAGATATATACACATGTAGAAAAATAGAATGAAAGATAAATAAATAAATAAATAGATATATTGGCTTATAAATATACACTAATAGATATTTGGAGAGATAAATATAGACTGATAAAAAGTTTGATAAACATATTGATAGATAGATTGATGGACAATTTTATAAATAGATTGATGGACAATTTTATAAATAGATTGATGGACAATTTTATAGATAGATTGATAGATAGAATTATAGATAGATAGATTGATAGATATATATTTTTATAGATAGATAGATAGATTATTAGACACATAAATAGATAGTTAGGTCGATAGAAAGGCATATAGATATATTGATTGACAAATAGATAGATAGATAGATAGATGGGTAGATAGACAGACAAACAAACAAATAGATAGATAGATTGATTGATTGATTGATACATAGATAGATAGATACATAGATAGATAGATAGTTAGATTGATAGACAAAGAGATATATAAATAGATAAAAATATAAATAGACAGATAGATAGCTAGCTAGCTAGATAGATAGATAGATAAAAAATAGATTGATTGATTGATTGACAAGTAGATAGGCAGATAGATAATTTGATAGATAGATATATATTGATAGGCAGATAGATAGACAAACAGTTAGACAGACAGAAAGACAGTTAGACAAAAGAACAAACAGACACACAAATAGATAGACAGATATATAGATAGACAGATTGATATGTTGGCTTCAAGTAGGCTGACAATTAGGGAGGCACTTAGATAGATAGATATACAGACAAAAAATATGCAGATAGATTAGATAGACAAACATTGAGATATACAAATAGAAAGATAGATTGGTTGACAAACAAAAAGAAGATAGTCAGTTTTTTACATAGATTGATAGATGCATAGATAGATAGATTTATATAGAGATAGATATAAACATAGTAGATAGATAGATAGACTAATATATGGTCATATTGATAGATAGAATGATAGAAGATTAATATAAATATTGATAGACATATTGATAGATAGAATGATAGATAGATACATTGTCATATAGAAATATATATAGATAAATATACATAGAAAGATAGACAGATATATATATATATATATATAGATAAATAGATAGTTAGATAGATATACAGATAGATAGACAGATAGAGAGAGAGAGAGAGAGATAGATAGATAGACATGGATTGATAGAAAAATTGATAGATAGATTCGTTGACAAATTGAAAGGAGATTGATAGGCAGATAAATTAATTAATTGATAGATAGATAGACAGATAGATAGATGGATAAATAGATAGATATAAAGAAAAATATATAGATTAATAGATCAATAAATTATTAGATAGACAGATATTCTGATAGATATACAGATACATATCCACATTGATAGACAGATAGATTGATATAGAATAGATAGATAGATCGATAGATAGATAGACATATGGATAGATATGTAGATTGATAAAAAAATAGATAGATAGATAGATAAACAAAAATATTGATATATAGATAGTAGATAGATAGACATACAAATATATAGATAGATATATAGATATTAGATAGGCATATATAAAGACAGATTGATAGACATTTTGATAGAAAGATAGATAGTCATATATATAGATAGATAGATAAATTGATAGACAAATAAATAGACAAAAATATAGATAGACAGATAAATAAACAAATAGATATATAGATAGATAGATAAATAGATAGAGAGATAGATAAAAAATAGTTAGATTGATTGATAGAAAGAAATAATGATAGATATATAGATTGACAGACAGATAGATAGATAGAT
This sequence comes from Sapria himalayana, assembly GCA_029783825.1. NCBI lineage: Eukaryota > Viridiplantae > Streptophyta > Magnoliopsida > Malpighiales > Rafflesiaceae > Sapria > Sapria himalayana. Next base: position 39,807 of record JAREIK010009257.1, on the reverse strand, counting down.
AGACAGACAGATTGATTGATTGATTGATTGATTGATAGTTAGAAAGACTGATAGATAGACAGACAGATAGAAAAGTAGATTAATAGATAGATCGATAGATATTTAGTTAGACAAATAGATAGATAGAAAGATATATATACAAATAGAGGTAGATGGATTGATAGACAGATACATATATATATTGATTGATTGATTGATACTTTGATAGACAAATTGATAGATAGATAGATTGATATACTGATATATGGATAAATATATTGATAGATAGATAGATATAGAGACTGATAGATAGACAGATTGAAATACATATAAAAAGATTGATAGAAAGACAGATACTACAACAAGAAAAACCCAAATAGCCAGAGAAATTTTCTTAGCTATATAGGCTTTTTTGTCACTAAAATATAATAAAGACGTAATAATGATAGAAATTATCACAATCTAAAGTGCTCGTCACAAAATATTAATGAGAAAATATAATTCCCTAGCAACTTTTTTAATGATAGAAATTCTTTAGATAATTATTTTTTCCCTTGCTAATTTTGATTGTAATAAAGAATAGTAATTGATATTTTTCGACTGAATATATAAAAATAATTCCCTAGTTAAATTAGTCAGGATAAATTCCCTAGCTATTTTCATTCCAAAGCTTTTTTCATTATTTTTTTGCAAAAATTAGATTGAATATTTTTTAATTTTTATATTAAATTGAATAAAAACATTTACTATAAACAATTATTTATAATTAACATAAAGAAAAAGTAGTTTAGAAATTTATCTGATACAATTTTTACATAGTTAAAATAAAAACATAACATAGGTTTATAATCATTTAAATCAAAATCACTATCCTCATCATTAGTTGATGTATTTGTGCTAAGTTTTCCTGAGTTGTTAATCTACTGGAACTCTGTGTACTATCTATCTCATTAAGGCCACTAACTGTCACTACATATACGACATCTGTTGTTGTATTATATTTGCTACTACTCATAAAAATTATTTTGAACTTTCTCAACAACATAATTATCAACATTGAAATCACGAATCAAAGCCGCAATATTATAAACTAATGAATGTCTCACTTTTAACACAAAACAAAAGCAAACACACATGTTTACTTAATTTCTAAATGCATTGTTTGACCATATCCAGCAGCTAAAGCATCTACAACAAGTTTATCTCCTAATTTCAACCACTTTACTGATACCTTTTCATTTTTTTAGGGGATGCATATACGAAATAGTACTTATCAACTAGAATGTTCCTGTCATTGATCGAAGCTTCCTCTACAAATGTAGATAGAGGATTAGATATTTCATTGAGAAGATGATGAAGTACAATTATGAAAAAATAAACAAGATTGAAAATTGAACAAACGAATTAACAAACCAAAAAACTAATTAAATAATATAGTGTAGCCAGAAGAAGTAATTAGGAACAAATACAAAAAAGAGAACTAGCATTCAATGAGAAATTGAATCATGTAGTTTTTTCATGGAGATGGGTTCCCAGGTCCAAGTCAACACTATGTTCTTCTCTTCAGTATTAAGGATCAAGACACTCACTGGAGCCTCCAGGCATCCGACTCTAACCCCATTAGCTAACTCATTTTATTATTCCGAGACACCACACTTGTGTGGTCCACGTTTCCCCAACGAAGATGAATAATTCTTCACCACATCCAACAACTCAAACTGAGCAAAACGAGTTGATGCCATCAATTGAAACTATAATAAAACAATACACAAACATATTATCAACTTATTTTTTTAAATAAGTATACTAACACATGAAAATAATAGACACCCAATATAAGGTGAAATATAAAGAGAAGCAGCAAAATCAAATGAGAAATAGATGAGCATACAACTATAGAAAAATGGAAGAAAAAGAAGGGAGCTTTGCCTATCTATCATGCACCCTTGTTGTTGCAGTTAGAAACCAGCACCTACATCACAATGAGCACCTTAATAAACAAACAAATACCAACAACATGCACCACAACTGGGAGGTGGGTTGCATCAATTTGTGTTGGCTCATAGTAAAGGAAGTAATCTGGCATTCTTCTGGTCTCATCTGGCTCTCCTCTTCTCAGAGCAGGCTCAAACTACATCAATTTTAAGGGTGACCTAGGATTTGTAATTTATAACTCACATATATATCCATATTTATATTATCATGTTAACAATTAAAATACAAAAAAAAATAAAATAAACACTCGATAATCAAAATTTCCTACACCTTAAATTTTTATATAATGGACAAAAATAATTAGTGCAGCTCAAATTAAGTAATCTCATTAAAAGTATCCTAAATAAAAAAAATAAAAAAAAATAATATATTCTCTCGACACAACTTTTTTTATAAATCTTTATCTCCTAAAAATGTCTTTATATTTTAAATTTTTCAAAAGACTAAATTGAATCTTATAAATAAAGAATTATGATAGATTTACTATCAAAACTAAGAGGAGTTTAAATTAAGTGTATGAGAGAAACAAGTGCAAAATGTTCATCAACCTCGAAAGAGATTCCAATCTTTCATAGCTTTTTCACATGTCTAAGTATATTAAATACAACATGATATAAATTTATTATAAAAAAATGTATTAAACTAATTATACAAATAATATATGTAATATAAAATTAGATAATTACATGATATTTGAACTTTTTTATGACACTCTCATATCTAATAGATTCAAAATTATATCTTTTGTGAAATAGAATTAATTTAATACTATAATATGTTATCTTTATTCCAAAAAATATATACAAATATACAAAAGTTTTGCATTTTAACTTTCATAGAAACAAAATATTAATTAGATTCAAATCTATTAAGTTTAATAGAAAAGAATTGCATAGAATGTATCAATCCATGCTTATGAAAAATAGATCAATAATATAAAATTTTTCATAGGTAATAAACAAAACGTATATTGTAAATAAAAATAATCAAGTAATTATTTCACTTGGACCCCATCAAAATTATCATAAAAAATACTTTTCACAACAAATTATAATAAGAACATATAAGAGGTGATTAAAGAAAGAGGAAATCAAAATAAGATCATTTTAACTACTAGATATAAGAAATTAAAATAACAAAACTCATGTATCAATGTATAAGACTTCACCAGCAAGAAAGCCTTTAGTTGAACTTTGTTCTCATCAAAAATATACTTGTTATTAAATAACTATAAAAACTAATTACAAGTATTAAAACAAAAATAATTATTCAATACATTTGAGTGGAAAAGTATATCATTTATTATGACATATCATTCTAAATTAGAATGTCTCTCAAAAAAGAGTTTAATAAGTCTTCAAATGAATAAGAAATAATAGTAATACACAAAATAAATAAATATGAATGAAAAAGTATTCCATCAAATGGAAGATTAATACTAAAATATATTTGTTTATTTTGGAAAACATCCAAAAGATAAGTTCAAAAGAGTCAAATGAATTGACTATTTTTTAGTTATAATCAATAAAGCAATGAAAAAACTATGTCAAACGATCTCTCACTAAGGAGCTTAGCACATGTAAAATTAAATTTTACATGAATTAGTGGAAATCTCTTGATTAAGATAGCTCTATCTCTTCAAATATTAGTGAGAAGTTTAAAAAGGAGTCTGAAGGGGAAAGGAATCACCTAATAAAAAAATTCTTCGATCACCCAAAAGGTCAATTTAACTTCTTGCAAGGCTACTCAAGTGGATAACTATTATATAAATCATGTAATATTGGAGTACTTGATCTTTAAAGAATGTTTCATTTGACAAATTAGGGGTTCACCCCTTAGGTTTTTTGTGAAGGGAGGACAACTAAGAAGAAAAAGAAAAGATAAATTAATTTTTAATAATTTACCAAAACTAATATATATATATATATGTAAAAATAAACATATATATGATTGAGAGAGTTCACATGTTAGGTGCTCTCCTACAACGTAACAAGAAAGAAAATAAAAAATAAAATAAATATAGACACTAAATTAAATCTCAACAATCTTTTTCAGAATATTGCATACATGCATTAAATAACAAAATTAGAAGATATGAAAAAAACTTACAATCCTCCAAGTGTATTCATGAAGTTGTCTACAATATATTCAATGATAAATATATTCACTAATAACATGTCGAATTGTCTAAATATCACATTAAATTATTATCACCATATGAATTGGTAAACATAACATCTCAAAAAAGTTACTAATGTACTAAAACACACAAGTAACTAATAACATAACTCTTTGCATTGAAGCTAGAAACAACAATATGCCCATATACTATATCGTAGAATTGTGTTCATATGAGTGTTTGTAGGAAAATCTAATATGTAACTATAAATACTATGAATGCAAATAATATTTGATCTGGTTTGTTGTGATTTACAATTTATTATTATTTTTATTTTATTTTTTTCTGGCATATGTATAAGAGCACTCCACCTATGGGATATCATAATTCTATTAGTCCCTCATATAAGGGTTTAGTTTGTACACATTATGTTATGCGATTTTTTAAATACTCTTCATTTACTTTGCATTGTTTCTCAACATAGTATTCAAAGCCAAAATCTTATGGAATACAAATTCTTGAGTTTGTGGCTTGCATTTTGAATGTGCAAAAAGTTTTAATATTTTATTACTATATAACAAAAAATTATTTTAGAAATTATATGATAAAAAGTTGGAGATATTTCTCAAATACTCTTTTGTTACTTTGCAATGTTTCTCAACATACATCAATGCCAAAATCTTATAGAATGCAAATTTTTGACCGTGTGGCTTGAATTTTGAATTTGCTGACACTTTTAATATTTTATTACAATATAACAAAAAATTATTTTTGAAATTATGATAAAAAAGTAGGATATATTTCTCACTAAAATATAAAAATTTAGAATCTTGTTCAAATTTTAGTAAAGATCTCATGCTAATTATCAACCTAAAATTTTTTATTGTCAATTATTAGTTATATATACAAAAAATATTAGAGATGAAGTGAATCCAAATATAATTATACTAAACTTAAATTATATAGGGTCTAATCCACCATTTTTTGTAAATTATTTAACCTTTCTTCTAAGATGACCCATCTAGTACTCTAGTACTAGTTTTAAAGTTATATATTTTTTAAAATATTTATATTTGACTAGATTTTATTTCTCATTTAGTATTTTTCTATTTATCATATTAAAACTTGTCCATACAATATATGTGTGACTATTAATACTAAATCTTTTGCTTACTTGAAAAATAACACTAGAGAAGAAAGGTTTCTCTACATCATCTAAAATATTAGGATCTTTATATAAAGATTGTACATAGTACACAAGCCTTCTACTTTAGCATAAGGTCTGAGAGAAGTTCATATATCAATGTTTTACCATCAAAATTTAAAGAATACATATGATAAGACTTTAACCCAATACATTTGACAAAGATACTTATATTGAATAAAGACATGAGCTCCAACAAATTCATATAATATAAAGATTTCTTAGATGATTAGTCATTTTAGTATTATTCTCATACAAATACTTTTAAATTCAAAATTATTATAAGATTAGGTTCCTTAAAATTTATGTAACACATACTAAATTTAATTCATTATATGGATCAAATTTATTATTTATAATATTTAATTAACGAAAATTTATGTTAAATTTTACTAGGACAGAACTATAAACTCAAAAAAAAGTAAGAACATAATGAATAGAATAATTAAAATAAAAAAAAATATATATATAAATCTTATGATGCAAAGCATTTATTAGATTAAATATTATTATTTATTATATATCTTTATATCTTTATAAGTTTAACGATTATACAAAATATAAAGATTATACAAAATATTATTATTTATATCTTTATATCTTATAAATATAAAGATATTTATTATATATCTTTATAAGTTTAAGCTATTAAGCTTAAAGATTATACAAAATATAATATCTAATATACAAAATTCTCACTCAACACATAATTTATGAGAGATTATATCTTAGTTATCTTACCTATAAAAATAAAAAAAAATTCATTTATAGTTGTCAATTGGGCTGGGTTGCCCAGACCCAGCCCGAAGCCTAGCACGGCATGCAATAGTACCATGACCAGGTTTCTGCCGAGCAAACCCTCAGTACGAGTCTTGTCGTGCCATGCTAAGGGTTTTCGGCCCACATGCCATGCTAAGGGTTTTCGGCCCACATGCCATGCCAGGCACGTGGCCACGGCATGGGTGACGACGCACTGAGTTGCGCCTGACAGGGGGACAACATCGTGATGGCCAATAGGCAATAGCATTATGACGGCACGACACCAAAACTCTAATTTTTTAAAACTTTGACCGACTAGACCCGAACCAACCAGCCAAGACCCTGGTAGTTTTTGGGATTTGGGCCTGTGCCAAGTTTGCCCTCCAAGGAACCATTCCATGCTAGGCACATCACTCCAGCTCGGTTGGGCCCTAAAATGTGATCTAATTAGTATCGAACAAAAGACCCATAACTTTTAACAAAGATTTTGTCCATCTTAAAAAAATATTTTATATGACCCACAACAACACGCAACCACTATTGTATGGCATAATTGTTGTTTTCTAATTTATATTAAACATGCATAGTGATGGATTAGCCATTTTAACAAAATAATTTGGTTAGTCAATTAGGTCTTGAGTCATGAGTACCCAAAAACAACTCATGCCTAGGACCTAAGTAGCTCTGCACATGCCACATTGTCATGGGTAAAGAGTCACAATTGTCTGACCATGATTCTAGCACAAACAATGATTGGGCAAAAGTAATGAGTCATAACTAGCACATTGGGCTAGCCTACACCCCAACCAAAAATGGCATATGGGGCCACTAAATGAGGCTTAGTAAAACCCATGGTCTCATTCCATACAAGACCATGCCATGCTGAACTAGATAGACACTCATACCACAATAAAATGCTCATAAGAGTGCCCCAAGGACTGTGTCACTTCATCAAAACTCTAGACTTGTGATACATTACCCAACGGCCACAGTCAATGACAAACAGTGAAAGCATATAGTATCTATGAACTATTAAATACTATATTACACAATATATTTTTTATATTATTTATTTAATACATGAATACAAGAATACATAAAAATTATATTGGAGCACTCCTTTTTACTATGATCATCCTCTTCCTTATAACTTAAGTGAAAAACATTAATCCAAACAAAAAGTAATCTCAAAAATTCTGATATAATGATTTATCTCAAACCTGAAAATAATCAAAGTGAAGGAAAACTCAACATATGCTTACCTTGCAATTTGAATCAGTTGCCACAGATTGTCCCAATAATAAGGCATCTTCCCTCTAGCTCTCAGGGAAACATGAACTATTTATTAGATAAACCTTTAGAGAATTATTAAAAGCAAATTTAAATATCAAAATTATAATAAATTATAGTAAATTCAGATAGTAACTTAAGATAATGATATAAACATAGAATTTGATCAGATACATAATGAATAGAGATTTAATTTTCCACAAAATGCTACAAATGGAAATACCTGAGCAAACCAATAACAAGATGCAATGCCCTAGTAGATAGAACTTCTTTCTTAATGTTTGGAGATTAATGAACTAAATTTTCAATCACACCTACCTGAAACAACAAAAATAATTGGTCCAAATAAGAAAACAAAGGACAAGATCAAAATTTCAGAATAATGATAACTAAAAAAATAATTGAGGTCTCAATTTTTAAGTATAATGTATTGCAACATCTTCTGAGCACAATATTAAGATGAGAGTGGGGGGAGCATTGCACTCGACAATCTAAAAAGTCAAAAAAAATGTATTATTTTCTCATGGCAAAGTAAATGATAAAAAATCAACAATCACAATAAGGAACATCACCTGATTTTTATCCTCGTCATTCTTGTAAGCTAAGGTTCTCAATGCCCCAGTAGATGCCCTTTGTACTTTGGTGACAAAGGGGTCTAACAATTCGGCCAGAGTTCGTATCACACCATTCATCCTGAAAAATAACTCATTAATAGAAAGCATTGTGCATAGTGCCAAAAGTGATTGCATTAAAAATAACAACCTAATATGAGTTTTGATGGTGCTATTCTCATTGGTAAGGTTGGTGATTGCATCAGCAGCCTGTCTTAGGATGCTATTCATTGTTTGAGAAGTAGATCCATATTGGTGCCTCTTCAACAGGTCCACAAGAGGTGGCAAAGCACCTGTGTCAATAATAAGCTGCTGATGTTTTGGCTATTCCACAACAAATTGGTAAAAGTTCATGAGTGTAACATGTAAACACAACACAAACAATAGTCAGCAATAGAATGCTGCAATAACTTACTAATCAAACAACTAAAGCCATATAATGTGTGAGACACTTCATTGTTCATGGATTTTGAACTCATGAGTTACTCACAAATTTTATTGAATTCATTCTTAACTAATATTACAATATTAATATATTAGAAAAATAAATAATATATTAATTAATACTAATTATTATAGTTTATAATCATACCTTTTGTGTTTTTTACTTTTTTTTATTATTTCTTTGTTATTATTGATGGAAGCACCTAACATCTAGACTGCTTCAATTCATTGGCCCATTATATTATATGAGAGGATTGCTTGTTAATTTTTTACTCAGAGTTTTTCATCAAGTTTTACGTTTGGCATAGAATTATGTATAGTATCAAAGCCAAAACTCTAAGGAAAACAAACCTTGAGGCATGTAAGTGTTCAAAAGCCTAAAAAATGAGAGAGCATACATTGTGCCAACACAGGGGACAAGGGCATACATGCTACAGTAACCCCCCATATACTACCATCACATACTATGTGAGATGAGCATCAACTCCATAAAGAGGATGTTGAATGGTTATGCATGACAGAGAGTTTTTGCATGGTAGTAGGCACCTCAATTGCACAAAAGGCATTGCAGTTGTGTATTATTGTTTTTGTTGATAGTGTGCATGGTTGTGCATGATAAAATGGCAAAATAGTAGGCACTTCAATTATATGATTTGGGCAGAATCTAAAATTTGGGGAGAATCCAAATTAAGTTTAATTTTTTGGCATAACTTCAATTTTTGGGATAATAAATGATTTATCACATTTCAATAACAAATGATTTATCTACTTGTAAATTTACTTAAAAATATCCATCTATGATATATATATTCATCATATGATATATAAATTATAGAGATAATCTCTTGTGTATGCATACAAGCATCATATTGCACATCACTATTATCTTAGATGCATATTTATGTTAAAGTATAAACTTTTATATATAGATGACATATGATTATATAAGTATACAAGTGTTTAGATATAATGTTGTATTTAAAATATTTTTATAAATGTTACACATATATAAATATATATATGTAGCACATTTATAAATATTATATAGTATATATATCACATCTATATAAACATTATAAATATTAATATTTATATAAAAATTAATTTGTAATATACTTGTTTACAAATATGTATAAACATTTTATATGTTATATAAATTTTGTATAAAAAATTATATAAATGGATAGTTTTATGTAAATGTTTTTTAAATATTGATAAACATTTATATATGTATAAATATTTATATATAACATTATATGTTTATATAAACATATCAATGTTTATATATAATGTAATATGCTTATATATATATATTATAGTATTGATATTTATATATAATGGCATATGATTATATACATGTATAAAAGTTTAAATATTCTATTATCTATTTATAATATTTTTAGAGACAATCTAAATAGAACCCTTAAACATTGTGGTTATTTTTTCTTAAGTTACTGAAGCAAAATATATCAAGCACAATTTTTTTAAAAGTTGCAGAAGCAGGAAACAATAAACATACATTTAGTATTTGAAATCCATGAAACCCTAAAAAATTAATCAGTAAAAGAACAATGTTTACACTAACTGTATATTATTTCATTATTGGCGGAGAGTCAAAATCTTATAAGTGATGTAAAAATAGAAGAAATAAGTAGAAAAATTAGGTTAAAATGAAAAATAAGTGAAAAATAAATAATTTTATAAACCAAACTCCACCAGTGATAATAAAATTGAGACAGACAAAGAAATGTATTTAGTATTCTAAAAGAGAAGAGCAATTATAATCTTACTAGGTAACAAGAAGAGGTAGAATTTGAAGGTTGATTCCATAGCCCCTTTTCACTTCTCCTCTCTTCCTCTTTTAAAAGATTGAAAAAATGGCTTAAGCTTGAATGCCTTAGGGTTTTCTTTTTTAATGGAATCTATAAATAAAAAATGGATGTAAATATATAGAAAAAAAAGACAAAAATATAAAAGTAAATTAAAATCATAAAAATTAAATAATTTAAATAAAAAAATGAAATAGATTTTTATATAAGCATAAATAATATTATTTCATAAATAAATAAATTTATGGTTAATAATTTATGAAATTTTAATGGTTAATTTTTGTAATATTAATTATAAATTAATGAAATGAATTTAGAAATAATAATTTATTAATGGTTATAAAAATGATGATTAAAAAAATTATATTACTAATAACCATGAAAACTAATAATTGGTAATCAAATTTTCAAATTTTTTCATTTATAAAAAAACAAATTATTTAATATGGCCATAAATAAATTATATAAAAGTATAGCCATTAAAAATTAAAACATTTCATATTATTTTTTAATTTATGGATAAATTTATAATATTAATTCATAAATAAAAAATAATATTATATTATAATATAGAATTATATATATATATATTATATTATATATATATCATGGTTATAAATTTTTAAGAATTCAATTTAGTTTTTATGAATATAATATGAAACAATTTAAAAGGCATAAAATATCATATTATTTGATATAATTTATAATTTATAAAATTCTATAAATTACTTAAAGTGAGAAGATCATTAAAAAAAGTTATATTTATTATTTTAATAAAAAATGAATACTAAAAACTAATTGTATAGATATTATTCAATTGTTTAATTCTTATAAATTTCAATATGAACAAAAAATAAAAATTGAATTCAAATCAACTTAGCGTCAGTTTGGTAGTACTTTCAAAAGTATTTATTAGGAATATTTTAAATAACTAATTTAAACCCCTAAAAAAATACTTGATGTGTTCTATTAATAACCAGAATAAGATATATATTTTTTAAAATATCAAAATTTTTGTGATGTAATAAAAACATCTATGTATTAATTTTTAAAAATCAATTTATTTTGATTTAAATTTTTTTTATAATTCAAAAATTTTAAATCTTTTCGTAATTATTTTTTAAAATGATTCCTATCATCATAAATTTTTTTTACTTTAAATAATATATATATTTACTTGTTTATTTGTTAATTCAGATATTTTTATAAATTTTTTTTATTTAATCATATAATTAATTATTTTAGCTTTTTATTAGTAGTAATTTTATGTATGATCAATTATAAATTAAACTATCTTAAAAATTGATTATTATTATATAATTAATTATTTACTTTTTTTTAATAAAAATATTTAAATATCATAATTAAATATTTCAGAAAAATATTTGGTATACATTTTAAAAAATTGTATAATCAGAAAAATAGTTATTTTAGTCTTTATTAATATAAATTTGTATACATATTTATATATTTTTTGAAATTATATATTTATAATATCTTATTTTTATAATTATTTAAGGAAATGTGTCTTTCAAGGATCACTTAGCCATAGACTAGGGCAAACATGTAATATACAAAATTACATAAAAAATTAAAAATAAATAATATACATAAAAAAAATTAAGTCAATATAGATAAGCGACAGAAATTATCCCCAACCCACATAGCTAAGTAAAAATCCATATCTAAATGGATATATTTTGTGAAAATTATCATTTAAAGAATAATCTTTTGCAATTAAATAAAAAATCAAAAAATAATTTTAAGAATATTATTTCGCGAGGGATTTTGTGTCGAACTAAATAGCTATGGAAAATTCATCTTTAAAGTCATTAGCTAAAATGCCACAATTCATTGCATGAAAATTTATGATAATTTTAGCTATGGACAACTTTCAATCAAATATTTTAGTCTCTAATCCATCACAAATCATTCACAAAATTGTAATTCAATATTAAATCAAACATCTATTATTATTCACTAGCTAATCCCTCTCTAATTATCTAGAAATTATATCCCTAACAAAATTTCGATAGCTAAATATACATTTTCTTTAGTATAGATAGACTGAAAGATAGATAGAAATATAGAAAGATAGGCAGACAAAAATATAGACAGATAGATAGAAAGAAATATAGACAAATAGATAGATAGAGTGATAGATAGATAGATAGACAAATAGATCGATAGATATAAAGATATATAGATAAAAAGATAGATAGTTATTTAGGTAGATAGATAGATAGATAGGCAAATAGATAGATAGATAGAAGATAGAAAAATAGATATACATATAGATATACAAATAAATAGATAGATATATAGACAATTATATAGATAGATAAATAGATATAGAGATAGATAGATAGATAGATAGATATACTCATAGATAAAAAAAATATATAGATAATCAAATAGATAGAGAGACAGACAGACAGACAGATAGATAGATAGATGAATAGATATTTAGATAGATAGATAAATAGATAGACAAATATATAGACAAATATATAAACAGATAGATAGACAGACAGATTGATTGATTGATATATAGTTAAACAAAAAGATAGACAAAATGATAGATTAAAAGATAGACAAAAAGATAGATAGATAGATAAACTGATAGATAGACAGATTGATTGATTGATTGATTGATTGATATATAGTTAGACAGAAAGATTGACAAAAAGATAATTTAAAATATAGACAAAAGATAAATAGATAGATAGATAAACTAATAGATAGACATATAGATAGACAGATAGATAGATGGATAAATAGATAGATATATAGATAGATAGATAGATAGATAAATAGAGAATAGATAGATAGATTGATTGATTGATTGACACATAAAGAGACAGATAGATAGACATATAGATAGACAAATAGAAATATAGATAGATAGATAAAGATAGAGAGAGAGAGAAAGATATATATATATATATATATATATATATATATATATATAGATAAACAGACAAATAGATTGATAGATAGATAAATAGATAAAAAGATAGATAGATAGAAAAATAGAAAAATAGATAGAAATATAGAAAGATAGACAGATAGATAAACATACAGATTGATAGATAGACAAATAGATAAATTGAAAGACAGATATATAGGTAGATTCATAGATAGACAGATATAAAAATAGTTAGATAGATAAAAAGATAGATAGACAGATAGATAGATAGTTAGATAGATAGATATATGGAAAGACTGATAGATAGAAAGACAAATAGAGAAGAAGAATAATAGTCAGATAGTTAGATAGATAGGCATACAAATAGACAAACAATAAGATAGATTGATAGATGGACAAAAAGATAGGTAGGTTGAGAGATTTATTGATAGATAGATAGATAAATACAAAAATAGATAGATAGATAGATGGATAAATAGATTGATAGATTCGGTGATAGAGAGATTTATTTACAAAATGATAGGTAGATAGATAGACATATTTATATAGAGATAGATAGATAGACAAATAGATACAGTGATAGATAGATAGATTAATATATAGACAAATAGATACATGTAGTTATTGATAGATTGATAGACAAAAAGATAGACAGATAAATAGACATATAAATAGACAAATAGATAGATAGAAAGGTAGATAGAAATATAGATAGATAGATAGACAAAAAGATTGATAAATAGATCGATATATAGACAGATAAATAGATAGATACATAGTTAGACAAATAGATAGAAAGTCAGATAGATAGAATGATAGTTAGACATATAGATAAATACATAGATAAATAGATAGATAGACAAAAATATAACAATACAGATAGATAGATAGATAGATATATATATATATATATAGAAAGATAAATAGATAATAGACTGATAGATAAAGTGATAGATAGATAGATAAACTGATAGATAGACAAATAGATATGCAAATAGATAGACAGACAGATAAATAGATAGATAATAGATAAATAGATAGATAGATAGAAAGATAGACAAATAGATAGATAGATATATAGACATATAGACATATAGACAAACAGATAAAAGACTAATTGGGAAATACACAAACTGATTGATAGACATACACACCTTTAAATTGACAGACAAATAGAAAGATAGAAAGATAGATAGATCGATAGATAGATTGATTGATAAATAGATTGATTGATATATAGATTGATAGAGAAATATATAGATAGTTAATAGAGAGATTATTAAATAGATTATTAGATAGATACATAGATAGATAGATAGATAAATAAATAAATAGATAGATTCACTAATAAATAGAAGATAGATTGATAGATAGATAGATAGACTGACATATAGATAGATAGATAGATATAGATAGACATATAAAAAGACAAAAAGATATACATACAGAAAGTTAGATAGGTAGATATATTGACAGACAGATAGATAGATTATTAGACAAATACTTAGATAAATAGATAGAAAGAGAGATAAACATAAATAAACAGATAGATAGAGAGATAAATTGATATATTGACAGACAGATAGATAGATTAATAGAAATATAGACAAATACATTGATAGATAGACGTATTGATAGATAAAAATATAAATAGATAGACAGAAAGACGGATTGATAGATAGATAGATAAACATAGATAGGCAGATAGATATAAAAAAAGATTGACTTATATACAAATAGATAGTGAGACAGATTGATAGGCAGATAGATAGATAGATAGATATACAGATAGATAGATTGAGATATAGATTAATGATAGATAGAATGATCGATAGATAGATTGACAAAAAGATAGAAAGATAGATATACATAGATAGACAATTAGATAGATTGATAATAAATAAACACATAAACAGATAAATAGATAGATAGATAGATAGATAGAAAATAGACAGACAAATTGATTAATAGACAGACAGACAAATAAATAGATAAATAGATAAAAAGCTATAAAGAATGATAGAAAGATAGTCAGAAAAATAGTCAAATTTATAGCAAGATAGATAGATAGATAGATAGACACATATTGAAGAATTTATAGAAAGATTAATAGATATATTGATAGAAAAATTGATATATATATATATATATATAGATATATAGATTGATAGATAGATAGAATATAGATAGATAGATACATACATACATAGATAGATATAAATATATATAGATAGATAGATAAATTGATAGATTATTAGACAGATAGATAGACAAATAGAAAGACTGATACATAGACTCTTAGATAGAAAAATATATATATACATAGAGAAATATATAGATAGATAGATATATAAATAGAATGAAAAAAAATAAATAGATCTATAGATAGATAAATAAATAGATAGATAGACAAATAGATAGATAGATAGATAGATAAAAAGAATATAGACAGATAGATACACAAAAAGATAGATTGATAGATAAATATATAGATAGATAGACCGACAGATAGATTGATAGATAAATATAAAGATATATAGATAGACATATAGATAGATAGATAGATAAATAGATAGACATATAGATAAAAGATTGATTGATATATAGATAGACAGATAGATAGGTAGGTAGATAGATATATACACAAATAGATAGATAGATAGATAGATTAAATAGATACATATATAGTAGATAGATAATTAGATAGACATATAGATAAACAGATAGATAGATATATAGATAGATAGATACACAGATATATAGATTGATAGAAAGATAAATAGATAGAATGAAAGATAGAAAGATAGATAAAAAATAGATATATAGAAAGTTTGATTGACAGGTAGATAGATAGTTAGATAGACAGATAGATAGATAGATAGTTAGATAGACAGATAGATAGATCGATATAAAGACTAACAGATAGATATAAAGACATATAGATAGTTTCATAGATATAAATATAGATAGATTGATAGACAAATAGGTTGAAAGAAAGATAGTTAGATATACAAATTGATAGGCAAATTGATAGATTAATTAATAGACAAATATATAGTGAAATATATTGATAGATTGATAGATGGATAGATAGATTTATAGACAAATTGATATTTAGATTGATAGACATATTGATAGATAGACAGATAGATTGATAGATAGATAGATAGATACATAGATATATTGATATAAATATAGATAGGTAGATAAACTAATAGTTAAATAGATCGATAAATTGATAGATAGATACCAAAATAGATAGATAGATAGACAGATAGATAGGTAGATATATAGATAGACAGATAGATAGATAGATAGAAAAATTGATAGATAAATAGATAGAAATATAGATAGATAGATAGATAGATAAGATTATGAGTTAGAAATCTCAGAGATTCTACTCATAGCAAATCTTAGAGTCATGGACATGTTGGATTTTGTTGTAATTCTTTGCATGGACTGGTTAATAGCACATCTAGTCGTTATTGATTATGATCATAGAAGAATTATTATCCACACACTAGATGATATATATGTTGTATTTCAAGACCATATGCTTGATGCATTACACTAGATAATATATGATTCTAAATGGCACGAACAACTTTTGGGTTGGCTGACATGTATCACCCTAGAATAAGAGGGGATATTGAATATGGACCTTTCTCGGATAGTTTGTGAATATGAAGATGTTTTTCTTAATGAATTACTAGGATTACCCCATCACAATATTACCGACATGCCAGGATTACCTCCACATAGGATGACACCGATTGTATTACAACAACTCAAGTTCCAGATACAATATTTGTTTGACAAGGGTTTCATTAAACTCAGCACTTAACCTTGTGGTGCTCTACTTTTATTTGTAAAGAAGAAGGATAAAACCCTTTCGACTGTGCATTAATTATTGATAGTTGAATCGGGTTATGATAAATAATCGATATTCAGTACTAAGGATTGATGATTTATTTGACTAGTTAAAAAGGACACATATTTTTTCCAAAATAGATCTTCGTACTAGATATCACCAGTTGTGAGTTAGAGAGGCTGACATCCCTATGATAGTATTTAGAACATGGTATGAGCATTTTGAGTTTACAGAAATGCCTTTCGGATTAACAAAATTGCCAACAACATTCATGGATCTTATGCATATAATATTTCAGTCATATTTAGATTATTTTGTTGTGGTTTTTGTGGATGACTTTTTTATCTATTATTAGTCCGAAGGATAGCATGAGGATCATTTACATATTATTCTCCAAACTTTGAGAGAATATAAGTTGTATGCTATGTTTGGTAAATGTGACTTTTGGTTGACAGAAGTAAAATTTTTGGGACATGTAGTATCAGCTACTATTATCTTAGTGGACTCTGAAAAAGTCAAGATAGTCATGAGTTGGAAGAGGACAAAGTCAATTTTTGAAATACGTATTTTTTTGGGATTGGCTGGGTATTATAGAAGATTTATTGAGAATTTTTCCCAGTTAGCTGCTACTATTACTAGATTTTCCAGGAAGGAAGTTAAGTATGATTGTATCATGTGAATTGGCATTTCATGAATAGAAAAGTAGACTTATTCAGCTCCTATTTTGATAGTTCCAGATAGGGGACAAAAATATACAGTGTATTGTGATGCTTCAAAAGATGGACTGGGATGTATTCTGATGTAATCTGAGAGAGTTGTAGCGTATGGTTCAAGGCAGTTAAAGAATCAAGAGAGGAATAACCCAACACATGATATAGTGTTGGTGGTTATAGTCCTTGCTTTAAAAATATAGTGCCACTAGTTGTATGGGGAGTAATTTGATGATTATTCAGACCATAAAAGTCTGAAATATATCTTTACACAACGAGACCTTAACATGAGACAGCATCAATTGATGGAGTATTTAAAAGATTATGATTTTACTTTGCATTACCATCCAGGTAAGGCAAATGTGGTGACTGATGCACTTAGTTGGAAATCATGAGGTGCACTAGCTAGTATTATTTTGTGGGAATGAGATATGCATGAAATTGTGAGATGATTCAGCTTACAATATAGCAGTTAAAGTTAGGGTGTTATTAGAATATTAGTAACTATACCTTCACTATTAAATAAGTTGATTTGGATGTAGAAACAAGATGCAGAAATATTATCTATAAAGAACAGAGTAGAAACTGATACATGCGATGAATGTTGGGCTATTCATATGGATGTTAGTCTTCGGTTTAGGGGACGGAATGTGGTTTTCTAGATAGTGGAATTGAGAGAGGAGATTCTTAAAGAATTTCATTATTCTCATTTTATAGTACATCCAGATGACACAAAGATGTATAATGATCTTCGTTGCTAGTATTACTGGAATACGATGAAGAGACACATTGGGGATTTTGGTCGATGATGCCTCACGTGTTAGTAGATAAAGGCTGAGCATTTCAGGACAATATGATTACTCCAGCCTTTGGATGTAGTAGAGTGGAAATGAAAGCATATCGCATTGGATTTTGTGACTCACTTGCCACAAACACCACGAAAACATGATGCTATGTGGATGATTGTTAACTGGCTTACAAAGACCGCACATTTTCTGGCAATGTGAATGATCTTCACATGTGAGGAATTATACAGGTTATACATACGAGAAATTGTCTGATTACATGGAGTGCTAGTATCTATTGTATTAGATAGAGATCCAGATTTACATCTCATTTTTGGAAGAATTTCTAGAAAGCAATTGGAACATAGTTGATAATAAACACTACTTTTCATCCACAAACCAATGGTCAGTCAGAAAGAACCATAAAAGTTTTTGAAGATATGCTACAAGCACGTTGTCAAGATTTCAAGGGTAGCTGGGAAGAATATCTGCCTTTGGTCGAGTTTGCCTATAATAATAGTTATTAGGCAAGTATCCAAATGGTACCATATGAAGCATTGTATGAAAGGCTTTGTCGATCTCCAATTTGTTGGGCTGAGGTGAAAGACTGATCCATCACGGGTCTAGATGTGATTAGAGATACCTCAGAGAAAGTAGATTTGATACGACAACGTGTTCTTATGGCTCAAAGTTGATAGAAAAATTATGCTAATAGACGAAGATGGTCACTAGAATTTAAGGTGGGAGATCATATTTTCTTGAAAGTGATGCCAATAAGGAGAGTAATCAGATTTGGCTAGCATGGAAAGTTATTGCCAAGATATATTGGACCTTTCGAAATACTCGAGAAGGTGGGTTTGGTTGCTTGTCGATTGGTATTACCACCACATTTATCTGGTGTCCACGAGATATTTTACGTCGCTATGCTTAGGAAATATATTTCAGGTCCAACTAATGTAATGGATTGGGGCGAACTCATTATTGATACAAATGGAACGTTTAAAAAAATGCAAGTGCGTATCATTGATAGTCGAGACCAAGTTTTGCAACGCAAGATGGTGAGACTAATAAAAGTGATTTGACAGCATCAAGGAATAGAAAAAGCAACATGGGAACATGAAGACATGATGCATGTCGCTTATCCTTTTTTATTTGAAAATGAAGGTATGTGTTTTAGTAATTTAATAATTATTTAACTTCAGAATATGTTTATAATTGTACAGTTGTATCTGTGAGAAATTTGGGATGAAATTCATTAAGGAGGATAGAATGTGAAATCTCAAAAAAAAATGAAGAAATAAATAACATGATTTATTTTTGGAAAAACTACTAAAATAATAATTTTGTTATAAAAAAAATTAACTAACAATTTTAAAACCCTACTAATAAAATGAATTTTGTTATTGAATTCATCTTGGAAAATATAGTTACGGTGACAAATTTTGTCAAATTCTAAGGTAAGTTTGAATTTTGTTATTTTTTTAATTTATTTAAATAATTATTAGAATAAATAAATAACTATTAAAAATGAAAATGGAAAATACTATGCCACAACGTCATCACGTAGCTATGCATGCGCGGTCCATGTGTTTGAACAAAAATAAAAAAAATAAAAATATAAAAAAATAAAAAAAATAAAAAAAATAAATAAAATAAATAAAATAAATAAAATAAAATAAAAAAAATAAAAAAAATAAAAAAATAAAAAAATAAAAAAAATAAAAAAAATAAAAAAAATAAAAAAAATAAAAAAATAAAAAAAATAAAAAAAATAAAAAAAATAAAAAAAATAAAAAAAATAAAAAAATAAAAAAATAAAAAAATTAAAAAATTAAAAAATTAAAAAAATTAAAAAAATAAAAAGAATTATTATAATAAAAAATTAAAAAAACGTGAATCCAGAAAATGGTTGATGCTTGACAGAGAATGGAAAAAATAAAATTCTAGAGAGAAAGAGAGTCATTGTGCTGAGGAAAAAATATATATATATAAACTTGAATTTCTTTTGAGAGAGAGAAAGTTGCTCTACGTGATGAGATCTTTAGTTTGACATCAAATTTATAAAGCTTCCAGTCAAATTTTCTGAGAAGTTGTAGTTTTCTCTTATCAGTATTTCTTTCTATTTAAAGGCCATAAATAATCATATTTTATATTTATTCGAATTGTTAGAAATGTCATTGGAAATGGTTAATTGATAAAAAGTTTATTGGTTTCGTTTAGTAAAATTTAGTGCAGGTTAATTGGGGTTGGATTGTTATAGCTGTGTCTTAAACCTCGTTTAATCGTAAATGACATACTTGCATTTCATATGCACGGGAACATTTCATATACATGGGTGGGTGCATGATATATATATATACATATAAAGGTGTATGAAATGTATTTTGAGAACTCGAATTAGGATAACATCCAGATTGAGTTGCGTGGTATTTTTTCTTGAGCATGACTATTATAAATTTGTGAACTCGAATTTGGACAACCTCCAGGCTGAGTTACACGGTGGTTTTTGGAAAATATCCAAGGAAAAAAAATATTTTGTCGGAGAAATGTCAAATATATTTTTCGAAGGAGGTCCATATTTCTCATAATAAATCCAATAAATTCATATTTTATTCGAAGAAATGGTCAATATATTTATCGGAGGAGTTTCATATTTTTCAAAATAATTTCTAAAAAAAATAAATATTTAATTACTAAAATTTACCAAATTATCGACCAATTATTTAGTCTCTAATTCGGCATTTTTTGGTCGGTATACCAAATAACAACCAATTACCGACCAAAATATTTGATCACAATTTTGTTTGTCGTTAATTTTTTTACCAAAAAAAAAAATCATTCGGTCGGTAAATTACCGACCATTTATTGACCCTCTACCAACAAATAATTACCAACTATATTCCGACAATTTTCTGACAAAAATATTTAGGTCGGTACATTACTCTCCAAATGGTCGGTAATTAACGACCATTTACCAACCATTCACCGACAAATAATTACCAACTCAATTCTAAATATTTTCCAACCAAAAGCAGTTGGTCAGTAAATGGTCTCCAAATGGTCGGTAATTACCAACCGACTAAAGACTATTTACCGACAAATAATATCCGACTATATTCCGACTATTTTCCGACCAAAAGCATTAGGTAGGTAAATTGTCTCCAAATGGTTAGTAATTACTGACAATTTATAGACAATTTACCAATAAATAATTTCCAACTATATTTTAACCATTTTCTCACCAAAAGTATTAAGTTGGGAAATGATCACAAAATTATCAGTAATAACCAAAAAAAATGCGACCAATAATCGATCAAAATATTTTATAATCATTGGTCGGTAAATGATCTCCAAAATTATTACCGATCATTTGGTGACCTTTTACTGAGCATTGATATTAAAAAATTTTGGTCAGTTTTTGGTCGCAACTGCGTCGGTAATTACCGGCCAAATTTTTTTTTTAGTTTTGATGTAGTTGCTATAGAAACATATACAGATAACACAAAAAAATCCAATTAACTTCCAATTTTGATGCAGTTGCTGCATAAACATATACAGATAATACAACAAAAAAAATCCAATTAACTCTAGCAAACAACTATATATACTGCATATATATATAATACATCAAGAGAAAATAAAAAAATAAAATTCAAAATCAAGGTTTAATGCATTGAAAAAAATGTGTGTGATAGACTCAATCATCCAACCTAGTTTCATAATCGTTATACTGCGATGTATCTAGTACACATGGCGAGGTATCGGGTATTGAGGTAAGGATGTCTACTACTGCTAGTCCTGATGTAGTTGCTGCAGGTGTTACTATTGGTGATGGAGTAGATGGTATAGCTGGAGCATTATGCCAAAAAATCTGTGGTAGATCATTAAGGTTGAACTATAGTCCTCTTTCCTGAAACTTCTTTGTAAGCCAGTCAAAAAACATATGCAACTCATCCCTATCATTCTCATAGTCGATCATGTGTCGCTCTGTATCGACCAACTGATACTGTATTGCATTTTGTATCATGTCCTGAAATTTCAGCTTCATAATCTGGTCATTTATGAGAGTAGAATGATGATGATGATGAACCGACGCCATAGACGGGCATATTCTCCTTGCCATCAATAGCCACATACCAAATCAGATACATATCAACTAGTGGAGCTGATGAATGAGAACTACCGGTTGGACCATCACATGAACCTGAAATAGACTTGGAATATGCTTGAGTCGCAGTAGCTAACATTTCTTCATATCTCGCCTTATAAAAATGTACAAACAGAATTTCAATTTATATTCAAAAAAAAAAAAAATAAAAGTTAATTTTTTTTAATGAAACTTACATTTGCTGCATGAGATCTCTGATCAACAAAAGTCTAATTATCATGAGCCTTCGTCTGCATGTATGTGAATAAGCGAGGAGGATTGGGCTTCTTACCCTTCTTGCGTGTCTATAATTACATACAATACATATGTTAATTCTATTGAAAAAAATCATTATGAGAAATGAAATTTAGACATAATTGAACACATTTCACAAAGTAATAAACATAAAACATATAAATTAGAAATAATACCAATATCCGTTCATGCTCGTGAATAGAGCGAGATCCACAAGTGTGTGTAGACATACCACTACCCTCCCTAGCCCACTCTGAGCGATGATTGCCGCTCTATTTATCACACCTCTTCCTATAATCCGGATCATCCCAACTATTCCGCCACTCCTTGAAAATATGATCAGGGACACTCAAATCTTTTTCTTTCTTCTTCAGCCATTTATCTTTGATCTCATACATAGTATCTTTATATCGACTGACAACATGTTTGTAGAACACACTTTTAACCACCTCCTTTGGCTGTGTCTACCTGTAAAATTTTTTAATTAAATAATTTAATATTTTTATATCAAATTGAATAAAAATTTAAACTAAAAATAATTTATAATAAACAAAGAATAAAATCATTTAATATCTTATTCAAATTCAATATTTTACATAATTGAAACAAAAAAAATAAAATACTTTTATTTCATCTTATTCATCAATGTATCTACCGACAGTGCATAAATTATAATATATCCATTTATTTATGTTGCTTTCTCTTCCTCTGCTCCTCCAATCATCATTTTTTTATTGCGACAAAACTATTTGAGTCATGACACGTAATGTCTAGTGAAAAATCTCAACACTTATAAAAGCTTTGTATGAGGAACAATACGGTATCATATCAGTAAAAATTTAAACCACTCACTCAAATTAAAAAAAGTTATGTTTTTATACATAAATAATCCTATAGTATATATGTAAATATATACTAGTATTTTACGGGTACATATATTAATGAAGTATATGTACATAAAAATAATAGCATTATGTGTACATATAAACTGAGTACATATATACTCAGTATATATGTACATAAAATACTACAGTATTATATGTACATATATACTGAATTTTTTCATATGTATATACCTCATTTGGTGCTGTTGTTGTTGCACCCGCTGCTGCTCCTACCGCTGCAACCTTTATCGCTATCATACCAAGATCACTACTACTATCATCGCTGGCATGCCGCCTCTATTATCGTCGCCACCGTAGCTGCTACCTCCGCAATGGCACCTCTACTGTTGCTTCCGGTGATGCCGCTACTTCCGGTGCAGCTGCTGCTGTTGTGACTGCTGCAACTACTTCTGGTGCAGCTGCTGCTGCTGTGACTGTTGCAACTACTTCCGGTGTAGCATCTACTGCTGTGGCTGCTGCAACTACTTCTGGTGCAGCCACTTCCACCACTACTGCCATTGCCACTACTTCTGATGCCAGCGCACCTGCCCTGCCACTGCTGTAACCGTTGCTGCCCCCGCTGCTGCCACTGCCACCACTACCGCTGTTGCCACTTCTACTGTCGCCGCTATCATCGTCGTCATCACTGTCACTGATACTGCTACTGATATTAGGTTTTTACAGACCTATAATAGGCTAAAACTCTATCCAAACATTCAAAGACACACAAACATTTTCACAGATAGATAAAAATAGTTATTATAGATATGAACAAACACAAATTAAAGTTGATTGTCATACAGCTTAAACTAAAATTTAATTAAATATTTTAATATGTTTATATTAAATCTAATAAACATAAACTATAAAATAAAATTTTAAATTAAACAAAAAAATTCATTTAATAAATTATTCTAATACAATATTGTAAATAACTAAATAAATTATATTACATCTTAGTTATCAATGTATCTACTGACTGTGCATAAAGTATAATCTATCAATGCATTGACATTGCTTTCTCTCCCTCTGCTCCTCCGATTACCAACTTTCCACCACAAAAATGCTGTCCGAGTCACGGTGCTTCATGTCGGTTGAATAATCTCTTCACTTATACAAGCTTCGTATGGTAAACAATGTGGTACCACATCTGTAAGAAATTTAAACCACTAAATAAAATCAAAATAAATTAAAAAAATACTTTGTTTTGATAAATACATATTACTACAGCAAAAATATAAATATATACTAGCATCTCACTCGTACATATATTACTACAATATTTGTACATAAAAATTGTAGTATTATGTGTACATATATACTCAGTATATATGTACATAAAATAATGCAGAATTATATGTACATATATACTGACAATATACGTACGTATATACCACAAATTTTGCCGTTCCTACTGCTTCCACTGCCACTACCGCCCTTGTCACGGAGGCAGCGGCCAGTATGGTAGCTATCGATGCTGCCACCTGTGCTAGTACAGCCGCCACTGTGGCTGCTGCCAGTGTTGTCTCCACCATCGCTGATACCGTCGATACCGTTGCTGCCGCTACAGCCACTACTACCGCCGATGCCGACACTACCTCTGATGCTGTCGCTACCTCCGCTACTGGCGCTACTGCCGCCGCTGCCTCGCTACCACTACTGATAATAGGCTTTTACATACCTATAATAGGCTAAAACTCTACCAAAAGATTCAGAGAAACACAAACATATTCATAGATATATAAAAACAATTAATATATACATGAACAAACACAAATTAAAGTTGATTGTCATAAAGTTTAAACAAAAAATTAATTAAATAATTTAATATTTTAATATTAAATTTTATAAAAACAAAAATAATAAATGACACTTTTAAATTAAACAAACAAATTTATTTAATAACTTATTCTAATACAAAAAATATATTATATCTTATTAATTAATGTATCTACCGACTGTGCATAAAGTATAATCTATCAATGCATTGACATTGATTTCTCTCCCTCTGCATCTCTGATCACCAACTTTCCACTATAAAAATGTGTCTGAATCATGGTGCATCATGTTTGTCGAAATATATATTCACTTATACAAGCTTTGTATGGGAAACAATGTGGTACCATAAATGTATGAAATGTAAACCACCAAATCAAATCAAAATAAATAAATAAATAAATGACTATGTTTTGATAAATATATATTGCTGTAGTAAATATCTACATATATACTAGCATTTCACTAGTACATATATTACTATAGTATATGTACATATAAACTACAGTATTATGTGTACATATATACTGAGTACTATATATACTCAGTATATATGTACATAAAATATTGTAGTATTATATGTACATATATACTGACTATATATGTAAGTATATACCACATTTGTTGCCGTTATAGCTGCTCTCACTACCATCGCTATCGCTGCTGTCACTACTGGAAATAGACTTTTACATACCTATAATAGGCTAAAACTCTACCCAAAAAATTCAGAGACAAAAACATATTCATGGATATATAAAAACAAATATTATAGACATAAACAAACAAAAATTAAATTTGATTGTCTTACAGCTTCAAAAAAAATACAAAAGATATCCAGCAATTATGTTTAGAGATAAAGAGAGTGAAAAAATAAAATGTTTTCCGAATAATAAAGATAAGATAAGCTAGCTCTCTTTTTGATAAAGCTGAAATTGGTAAAAATGGGACCCATGCATTGGAAGGACCGTGGTAATGTCTGAATGCTTTGAATCAGAATTTTTTCTTTTGTCTCACATAATGTGTGCTACAAAGATTCATAATTGGGTTAATCGGAAAAGCAAAGAGTAAAAATAGAATAAAAAAATTGAAACCTACAAAAAATAACATAATTATTTGCTACACATGGAAAAAAATAAAAAACAGTTCAGAAATAATTCTCATACTCAATCATCCTTATAATTTGTACGAAATGCTAGCCTCTCCTGTGAGGTTTTGCAGCTGGATCTCGGAATGCTATCTGTTGTGCCAATGCTGCTAACTATGACAACTTATAGGACATCTGCTAGTCCTGCAAGGTTTTGTAGCTAGATCTCGGAATGCTATTTGTTGTGCCAATGCCACTGTGACTCCATATAGGACATCTGCTGTTGCATTACAATCTTAATTCCTTTCATCTCATCATTCATTTTTTTTAATTTCTTGCATTTCTTCCATCAAATTAGTATACTACTCATCCTACTATTCTTTAATTTCATATATTTCTTTCTTTAAATGAGATATCTGATCATCCTTCTTTTTTATTTCGGTCTCCATAACTACAATACGTTCATTTGTTTCCATTATTAGTTGTTCGACCACCTCATCGACCATTGCTGAGATAGATGAATTAGAAGCACGACTGCTACAACAAAATGTCACTCCCTTCGAGTCGATTCCATACACTTGCTGCTTCTTACGACCTCCTATCGTCCTGAAATAAATAGGATCATAGTCACTTGGTTGATGATCCATAGAACCCCCAACTTGTTGATGAGCAGTCATCACATGTTCCTCCATTAGGTCCCGAGATAAAATAGAGAAAGAAATTATTCTAGATATACAAAAATAAAATAAATATTTTGTAATCCAAACAATTTTCTAAATTTACTATAGTATTAACAAATTTTATTAATACAACAAGTTTTTACAGTAATTATCTCAGATTTGTTGTCAACAAACTGTCCATCCACTTTCATCACATGCATCTTCTTGAAAATCTGATAAAAATTATGATCCCGACCCAATTCTCCAGCCTAGAATTTGTATTTATTAAGTCATTAAAAAACAAATGATCAAAAAATGTAACAAATTAATAAAAACATGCATAGATTTGATTTATTGTACTATTAGGAGAACCACTAAATATATAAATGTTTACAATTTTAAAATTGTACAAGATCTCAAGCGTGCTCAATGCTCGACTTTGCCCCTCTTGTTGTGTCGACAAATTCTTGTACCTAGTCCAGCTACCTCACTTCGTCGATTTTTACTGGCAATATCTGATTTTTTCATCACATCTGAATCCTCCCAATACATAAGCCACTCGGACCAGTCATCCTCGAATTTAATATCAAGTCTTTCTTTCATATTCTTCAATTTATGGAAAAAATCAGAATATCATTGAGCAGCTTTGATCTTCCATGATGACTTTATCTTTCCATCAAATTTAGGTACCCATATGCACTTATTCTATATATAGAAAAATCACAAAAGAATTTATATTAACGACAAGAACATAAATATTTATTGCTTAAATAATAACCAACATAATAGATAAGTAATTTGATTATTTTTTTTCAATACTTTTGTTTTGTTATTTTTATTTAAAAATCATTAAAATAGGACTCCTTTGCCAATTCTAAAACTTTCTTCTAGGAGAAAGATTTAGAATCAACCATTTTCTTGAAAGACTTTGTAATTATAGACGAATACTTGTGAGATAAAATAAAACTATACAAATAAATAAATAACATAGAAAACAAGCGAATCAAAAAAATCTAAAAAAACCACTGATAGTAACATCAAAATTTTTTTTTAAGTCATTTTTACATATTTCTTTTACCTCTTATCCACAATCTCAATTTCTAACTTTGCACTGACTTTATAGAAGGTACTACATTTGATGATGTCGTTGGTATTGTAAATGGGGGAACAATCGATGTAAAATATGGTGTAGAAGATAAAGATGGATCAAAAGTGTGTGCAGAAAGGACAATCAGTTGTGGGCTTACATCTGATAAAGGTGATAGTATAGGTCTCAATGATGGTGATGGTGATAGAAATAAAGATGGTGATTGTGAAGTTGAAGTCTGGATATGGTGGCTATGATATTATACTGATTCTGCAACATAATGTAACATACTAGATGAATTTAGTTCATTTCTGTGTCCATGTTCACCTCCACCACAGCCACATCCTTTAGGCGTCATCTACTGTACAAAATAAAACATATAACAAACAATAGAGATATGATGAACAAGATTTTATAATAAAACACAACGATAGATTTCAACAAATTATAAAAAATCTTTTATAGTTTAATATTATAATAAAATTATAATAATTTAATTATCTACATCATTATCCTCCTCTAATAGATCTTCTGATATTTCATCTGATTTCGATATAAGTTCAAACTTATCTTTAGATATAAAGTGATCATCTTTAATTTCTATTATGTCACCATTTGAGTCGCATAAATTTTCTGGATCTTCATCTACACACATTCAATATTATTTATGTCATCTTCCTGGAATGCTGGTGAAATATCTAAGTCTGCACTTCTTTCTTGCGATGTTGGTACTTTAAATTTTGATCGTGCTTTGATTTTGCAAATCGCCCACAAATCACTCTTATCACGAGATAAATTCGGATATGTATAATAATATACTTGAGCGGCTTGAATTTCCATAATAAATGGCTCATATTGATTATATATACAATTATAGTTAACATCAACTAGCTTATAATCCGAATGAATCTTTGTGCCCACATTTCGTGTAGGATCAAACCACTCGCACTTAAATAATACAATCCTATTATTTTCGAGTACAAGATACTCCAACTCAATAACTTCTTTGAGTTGATCATAATAATCAATCTCATCTGCACTATATCCTACGCCTTTAATGCATACACCACTATTCATATATTTTTAGAAGAACCGTGCCCGTTTGTGTGAAATTTATATCCATTAACAAAATACCCAAGATAGGTTGTCTCATATCTAAATGGGCATTTACTTAGATTCTGGATAAAAATATTTGAATCTCCATTTGAAGGATCAATTGCCTATGACATTAATTAAAAAATTGATATTAAGAAATAAAAGATAATAATAAATTAAATAATTAAAAAATTTAAAACTTAATAATTCTCACATATTTTTTGAACCAATTCGAAAATTCAATTTCTACTATATAATCGACATCTTTGCTGAAAATTACTGGTTGTCTATATTTTAACTACTCAACATAAATACTACACAAATATAAAAAGAGTGAAAAAAATATATATCAATTTTTAATAATTCCTATTAAAGATAAAATTAAACTATGATTAAACCTGCAATCATTTTGTGTATACATACTCAATGTAGGTGCAACCTCGTAACAATTAAGTAAAACTTAGCTCCGGGTTTCTCTGTACTCTTCATCTGTTATACATCTTTTCATTTCTCTTCCAAATGCTCTTCTAGGATGCTAGAAGATAGATAGTTTGTCTACAGAATCATCTTCTACCATCAAATGACCTTCATAATTTATCGGCATATTTCTATTCTTTGTATTGACATGATCCTCAAAATAATAAGAACAAAATGATGATGCTTCTACTAAATATGCATTGCAAATTGAACCTTCAACTTTTGCATTGTTTCTAACATTCAATTTCAACTTACCACAATGTTAGGTTTCAATTTGGTTAAATTACAATATTACTTAAAGTACGAAATCATAAAACACGGTAAATTTTATGTATTTACCTTTTAAAAGGATACATCCACCTGAATTGCATTGGCCATGCAATCCTTGCTTCATATGCCAAATGGATTGTCAAATGCTCCATTGAGAAAAAAAAACTCGGTGGGAATATCCATTCAAGCTTACAAATAATAAGCGGAATGTTATTCTCCAGCCTCACCATGTCATCTATTTTGATTGTGGTTACAGTTAGTATTTGAAAAACAAACTAAGTTCTATAAGGACCTTCCAAACACTAAGTGGAAGTAATTCATCGAATACAATTGGTATTAATATCTGCATAAATACATGACAGGAATGACTTTTCATTCCAAATAACTTAAGATTTTTCATATCGACGCATCTACCCATATTTGACACATATCCATCCGGGAATTTCAAATATTTAACCCATTCACACAATATCTATCTTGCCTTCTTATCAAGTATGTAGCAAGCTTTAGAAAATTTTTTTGTTTCCTTATTTCGTTCCAATTAAGGACGCCGACAGTAATCATTCAGTTCTTATATTGATGTTAAAGTGTCTTTTATTTTTCCGTCTACATTAAGGACAGTATTAAAAACATTGTCAAAAATATTTTTTTCATTATACATTACATCTAAGTTATGATGAATTAAATTGGACTTCCAACAGGGCAAGTCCCATAATATACTACGTTTCCTCTAGCCAACTAATATTCCTATTGGTCCATTACTTCCAGTAGCATCCTTTTCAATTACCTTCTTCAAACCCAAACTATGAATCTCTGTAATAATAGAATCTCCTAAATGAACTACTGGTGCAATTGTCATCATAGATTTACTTTTCCGAAATACAGTTCTATTTCTTTGAAATGGATGATTCGTGGATAGAAACTTATGATGGTTATCAAACCATGACTATCTACCACTAAATTTGAGGGTAAATGCATCAGAATTTTTCATGCAATACGGGCATGCGAATCATTTTGCAGGACTCCACCCAGGATTCATTGAATATGCAGGAAAGTCACTTACCATCCACATAAGGGTTGCCCGCATAATTAAATTTTGCTTTTTTGGGATATCATATGTATTCACACTAACATCTCATAAATGATTTAACTCTGCAATAAGAGGCAGTAAGAAAACATTCAGCATGTCTTTTGAATTTTTTGGCCTTGGAACCAATAGTGAAAAAACATATATTGCTCCTTCAAACACAACCATGGAGGCTAGTTATAAGGCATCACGATCACTGGCCATGATGAATATATTGTCCAGATTGCCCAAATTGCTGAAATCCATCATTGTAGAGACCCAATCTCACTTTTTGGCTTTCTGCTACAAAATATTGATGTATATAGTAAAAATGCTTCAAAGTAGATTAATAAAAAATAATCTACCTCTTCTTGAACCTCATGCTCGGAATGCCACCTCATTTCATTTGTAGTAGTATTTGATGCATATAGTCTCTATAATCGAGGAATTAATAAAAAATAATAGATCTTATTTAAGACAACCTTCAATTTTTGTCGCGTATCTACAACACGAGGTAACTTTTAAAATTGAGGATGGTCACAAAACTTACAGCTAATTAAATCACTATCACCGCCCCAATATAACATTCATCTATTTAAACAATAATCAATTTTTTTTACTAGTAGACCCATTCCTAGTAGTAACTTCTTAGTGTTGTAAAAGTTGTTAGTGATCAAATTATTATCCGAAACAATCTCCTTCATCAATTCTGTCACTTGATTAAATAATTTCTCAGACATATGATTCTCTGACTTAATGCCCATTAGTCGAGCTACAAGTGACAATTGTGAATGTGTTTTACAACCAGGGCACAATTCTTTATATGTAGCTTTAAGCATTTCTTAAAATTTCTTAGCTTCAAGATTAGGTGATTCATCCATGTAATCCATATTGAAGCCAGCACTAGCAGCTTCTGTGATCATTCTACGATATGTGTATGATGCTTCTTCACCACAAAATAATGCCCTATCATTATTATAAATAAAACATTCTATTAATTCAAAATATACAAATAATTAAATAAAATTACTTACAGATGAATATTTAAAAATTAAATTTCATGAATACCGAGGCAATGCATTTGCAGAATCTACATTAATAGATAAAGTAATTCTTAGCATGATAAAGATTAATAGATATCACAATTATACTAGATAAAGGGTGCAAAGTATGATAATGCACAGGTAAGGAAGCAAATATAAGACATTTAATGTTTGAAGGAGGAGGGAGAGAGAGAGAAGAGAGAGATAAGGTGGAGAGAGAGAGAGAGATAATGTGGAGAGAGAGAGGGGGGCAGAGAAATGGGGAGACAGAGGGAGAGAGAGAGAGAAAGAGAAGGAGAAAGAGGAGGGAGAGAGAGGGGGAGAAAACAGGTGAAAGGGATAGAGAGGGAAAGAAAGAGAGAGGAAGAGAGAGAGAGGAAAAGAGAGAGAGAGGAAGAGAGAGAAGGGGAGAGAGGGAGAGAGAGAGAGAGAGAGAAAGAAGGAGAGAGAAGGAGAGAGGGAGAGAGGGAGAGAGAGAGAAAGCAAGAAAGGAGAGGGAGACAGATAATAATAAGAGAGAGTGTGTGTGACATATAAAGAAAAAGAGGAAGAATTAGAGAGGGAGAAAGAGAGACACATTGAGAGTGCAGTGTTAGAATGAAAAATTATATAAAAAAATAAAATTTCTTCTGTATAAACCTATCAAATATTATATCTTTTGTCATACATAAGTTCATAGCCTAAGGCCCAATGGATGGGATTAGGTAAGAGTTTGACTCGTATTTGTATTATATCATATATGAGCCTAATCAACGGATACTCATTCTATGTGCTTACATATTGTTGATATTATATCTTATGTCATTTAATTTCAAATTAGTTCAACAAATTAATTTTATCCCAGATATAATTATATGTTAGGATATATAGTAAATGTAATTATAAATAGTTACATATAGTTAAACATATATTTATATATAGATATATGCATATAAGTAGTTATAAGTAAATATAAATAAATGTATACAAAGTTATATGCAATTATATAGATTTACATATATGTATACATATATGTATACATAATTATAAATAAAGTTATATTTATTTATATAGAGTTATTCATAGTTATACAAATATTTATATATAGTTATACACATATATTTAAACATTGTGTTGTATGTTTTTATAAATATAATTATAAATATTGTTACATGTAGTTATAAATATAGTTACACGTATAGTTAAACTTATATTTATACATGTTTGTATATATATTTGTTCATATAATTTCATATATTTATACATATAGTTATGTATAGGTATGGATATGCTAAAATACATTTATTATACTAATATATAAAAATATATATTAAATATATGTTGTTAATTATATATTTAAATATAGGTTATACATTAATAATATAAAATTATGTTTAGTTATATGTTTGTATACATATAATATATATAGTTATAAAAAATTATATTTATGAATCATCTCATCCTAGTATCTCAAGATAAAAAAATATAAAAATATAATATAATTCTCAATAGTTTTGAAATTTTTATTTGTATTTATAACTTATTAATGTTCTTTATAATTCATTTTGCTGTATTTTTATGATATGTTACTTTTTTTTATTATATTGTATTGATGTTCTTGAAATTATATTAATTTATATTTATTTTATTAAGATATTATAAAAATATTTAATAATATATGTTCTAGACTAAAAAATAATTTGTAAATATGTTTATATCATATTAAACTATAAAAGAGAACTCACATATATTCGCTAGTACTATAAATTTATGTTCATTAATGATACATACATTTTCATAATACTTTTCATATTTTTTTATATTCTTTATTACTTATTACAAGATAAATCTGCCACAAATTTTGTGAAACATTAAACTTAGATTCAAGCTTGTAGGTTACAATTAATAGTTATGGTACTCAACTAATAACTTCAACATTCAACTAATAATTACTACTCTTATTTATTAGTTTTTAAAATTGTTTAAAATAAACATATTGCAGCACTGTAAATTACCATGTGTCAGAAGATGATGTTATTAACACGGCAGGATAAAGGGTGTCTTAACGAATGTTGTTGTAAGGAGAATACTCTTGTATGGCATGAAATTCTTCAATGTTACAGAGATACCCAAACTCTTCATAATCCATAGTTGTTAATGGTATAAATTATAGTTAATATAAATTTGGTAGAAGTTGAATTGTTAGAGTAATAATAAACTACATTGTTATAGCTAAAATCATAAATTGAAGTTAATAAAACATTTTTTGGTAGAAAAAAATATATTGTGTTGCATGACATTGTGGGGATTATAAATATTAAAAATGTCTAAATATTTTAATAGTTTTCTATCCTCAATCTAAATCAAAAATATTATAGATTTAAAATATTATACTTTTTGCCGATCAGTCTACCATGTTGTTGGTTCAGATTATCATTACCATGCAATTTGTTTTTAAAAATAGTATTCTTGATAGTAATTATGTACTAAAAAGTTTGGTTCATATATTTTATACTATCTTAGCTTGAGTGTCCATGACACATTACTATATGTTGATCTTATTATATTTGTATGAAATCATTATTTTAATATTACTAAACTTGATTCAACAAGTCCACTCATCACTAACACAAGAGAGATCACAATGAATCACACACTACGAGACATATATTGAAGGAATATTGAAATTATTAGAAATATAAGTGTTTTATTTCAAGAAACATAAATATGAAGTTATTATGTTTGAGATAATTTTGAGATAAATTTAATTTACAAAATGTTACATACATGGTAAAAATAAATCTTTATACACACACACACACACATCATGATAATATTTGTTAAAGATAAGTGAAACCATAATAATATAAATGAATCATGTAGAAAATTTACAATAAAGTCTATGAAAAAATTAATAAGAATAATAATTTTTATATCATATGTTGACTTACAAGCTTATCACATTCTTACATGCATAAATATCATTTGTTAGTATGTATGATTTCCATGTTTTGGCTTACATTAGTGATAAGTATTGATTATGTGCTTACTATGTGTTCTAGTGCATTAATCCAAGTGCTTGAAAGTGTGCTTGTTATATGATGATGTGTATACCTACCAAGGTTTGACTTGACATGTGAAAGCTAAGTTTTAGTTTACTAAATGTTGCATCAAAAATTAAAAAATTTGGAATCTTGCCTATAAATAAAAGTGATTTGGGGTTCCTAGCACACAACAACACATATCATGAGAACATTTCAAAGCGAATTGAGAAACTCTTGCTCGATTATTTTCAATTACATGTGTGATTATTATTGAGTTTTCTAGAAGTTGGTAGAATAGTTCAAACTGGTTCAATCGAGTATACTCAATTCAATTTAATTTGAAATGATAAATTATTATTGTATTTATTTTATTCATTTTATTTATTTTATATATTATATTATATTTTATTTTATTTTATTTTTGAATTCAATCATTACTCATTTTTAAATATTTTTTGTAGATATCAAGTCGGCATACCTAAGTATGTATACTAGTTATGTATAAAATACACATGCATATTGATGTATACTATTTTTGTAGATATCAAGTCATCATACCTAAGTATGTATACTAGTTATGTAGAAAATACACATGCATATTGATATATACTATTTTTGTAGATATCAAGTCAGCAAACCTAAGTATATATACTATTTATATATTGTTTTTGTATACGGTTGCCATCAAAATCCATAAAATGACAATGCATTAAATCACAAATGCATGAAGCATTTATACTAATAAGTTTATATACGAAATCCAAGCATACCGTATGGTGATTAAAGAAGAAATTCAAAAACAAAAAAAATAGAATAAAAATGCTTACTCTTCGATTAAGCAATCCAAGATAATCGATGAACGTAACTCAAATCAATAACAAATTAAAACTTAAACCTCTAATTAATTTTAGTTGAATCGGCATCCAGAGATAATGGCGGAATGATGAGGAATTTGGTTCTGTTAGAGATGCGTCAAGTCGAGAGAGAGAATGTATATTTTAGGATAATATTTATATTTTTAATTATTAAACATTAAATAAACAATATATATATATATATAATACAAAAATACTCATTTATTTTATTTACCATCAAAATTTTTTCAACAAAATTAATGTGCGTAGAGCAAGGTACAAATGAAAAACAAATACCTTACAATTTTTTATTATAATATTAATTAAACAATAAATATATAAACAATAAAAAAAGTGTTTTGCCTTAAATTAGTAGAAATTTTAATATAAGTTAATTTAATTATAAAATTATCGAAAAAATTATTATACTTATTGAATTAATTATTTAATGTTACTTTAAATTAAAGTATTTAGTTTATTAATTAAAAATTTTAGAAAAATTTTTTGTATAATTTTTTAAAAAATTAATACATCATAAAAATAGTTATTTTAGTCCTTATTAATATAATTATTTTTGTATTTTTATATATTTTAAATTAATTATTTATAATATCATTTTTTTAATTTTACGAAGAGAATGTGTGTTTCAAGGATCGCTCATTTATAGATCAATAACATAAATTTAATAAACAAAAATAAATAAAATATTAAAACAAATAATAAATAAAAAAATTATATAATTAAATATTGGCTAGAAAAATACCGTCGCTAAATCAGTAGCTAAATTACGGATTTTATAAGCTAGAGAAAATTCACCGCTATATTATAAATTTTATTAGCTCGAGAAAATCTGTCCCTAAATTACAAATTTTATTAGCTAGTGAAATTCCGTCCCTAAATCCGTCACAAAATTAAAGATTTTATTTTCTACGGAAATTCCAAAGCTAAATCCGTCACTAATATATAGATTTTATTAGTTAGGAATATTTGCTCGCTAAATCCGTAGCTAAAATATAGTTTTTATTAGCTAGGGAAAATCCGTCGCTAAATTCATAGCTAAATTACTAATTCTATTAGCAATGGAAAATCCGTCGCTAAATCAAAGATTTTATTAGCAAGAGAAAGTCCATCACTAAATTTATTGCTAAATCATAGATTTTATTAGGAAGGGAAATACCATCACTAAATTCATCACTAAATCCATCACTAAATCTATCACTAAATCAAGGATTTTATTAGCAAGGGAAAATCCATTGCTAAATCAGTCACTAAATGAATGATTTTATTAGCAATGTAAATTTAGTCGATAAATCGATTACTAAAAATTAGCTAGGGAAAATCTGTCACTAAATCCATCAATAATTTCAGGCTTTTATTAGCTAGAAATATTCTATCGCAATTTTCGTCGCTAAAATCTCTACTTTTCATGAGCGGAAGTTACGCAAATTTTTCGTTGCTAATCCATCGCTAAAATCCCTACTTTACTTTAGTGGAATTTACGAAAATTTTCCGTCGCTAAATACATCGCTAAAATCCCCATTTTTCTTTAGCGGAATTTACAAAAATTTTCCGTCGCTAATCTGTCCCTAAATCCATCACTAAATCCCCCACTTTTCTTTAGTGGAATTTTCGAAAAAAATTTCCTTTCTAATCCATTGCTATTTTTTTTTCATAAAAAAAATTATCATTCCCTTGCTTTCCCCTAGCTAATCTGTTGCAAATTAGCTAGGGATTGATCCCTAGCTAAAATTTTCTAGATATAATTCTCTAGCCAAATCGATATTTTCTTGTAGTATTATATATATATCTATCTATCTATCTTTCTATATATCTATCTTTATATCTATTTATCTATCTATCTATCTATCTATTTGTCTATATGTCTCACTATCTATCGTTATATGTGTCTATATATCTGTCTATCTATCTCTATGTATTTATCTATATCTATCAATCTGTCTACTTATTATTAATTTGTCTATCTATTGTTAATCTGTCTATCTATCTACCTACCTACCTATCTAATAATCTTCTATCAATTTTTCTATATATCTATCTTTCTTTCTATCTGTCTACCTCTCTATCCATCTATCAATATATCTATATACTAACTATCTGTCATTCCAACTATATATCTTTATATCGATCTATTAAACTATAAATCTATCTATTTGTCTGTCTATCTATCTATCTATCTATCTATCTCTTTATCTATATGTCTTTATCTATAATTTTATAATTATCTATCTATCTATCTTTTTATCTACTTATCTATATGTCTATCTTTGTACATTTTATTAATGTATCTATCTATCAATCTATTTATTTGTCTATGATTTTTATCTATTTATTTGTTTAACTATCTATAAATCTATCTATCTATGTGTATATGTGGCTATCTATCTATCTACCTATCTATATATTTGTGTATCTATCTTTCTATCTATATGTCTATCTTATATATATATATCTATCAATCTATCTAAATGTGTATCTATCCATCAATCTCTCTATCAATCTATCAATTTATCTATCTATTTATATGCCTTTTTGTCATTCTATCTATTTGTCTATCTACCTATCTATCAATCTTTCTATATCTATCTATCTATCTCTATAACAATCTAATTGTCTTTCTTTTTATCATTCAATTAGTCTATTTATTTTTATACCTATCTATTAATCTATCAATATGCCTATTTATCTATCTATCTATCTATCTAATTTTCTATATGGCTAAGTATTTATAAGTCTATCTGTCAATTTGTGTATTTGTTTATCACTCTATTTGTTTATCTGTATATCTGTCTCTTTGCATATCTATTCATTAATCTATCTATCTATCCATCTATCTGACTATCCGTCTATTTGTCTATATGTCTATTTATTTATATAACTATCTACCCATATGCCTATCTACTTATTTGTTTATTTATCTATCTGTCTATCTATTTATCTATCTATCAATCTATCTATGTGGTAATCTATTTATCACTATAATGTCTATAAATCTACATATATGTCTATCTATCTATATTTCTATCTATATGTGTCTATCTACCAATCTACCTATCTTGCTATTGGTATATGTGTCTATTTATTTATCTAACTATTTGTCTATTTTCTATATATCAGAGTATCTATCTATTTGTGTGTGTGTGTGTGTGTGTGTGTATATTTGTCAATCAATCAATTTATCTATCTATATATCTTTCTATCTATTAATCTATCTAGCTATATTTTAGTTTTCAATCTATCTATCTATCTATATATCTTTTAATACATCTTTCTATTTGTCTTTCTTTCCATCTATCTATCTATGTGTGTATCTATCATTATGTATATCTATCTATCTCTCTATTTTTCTTTCTACATATCTATCTATCTATTTTTTGTCTATATGTATATTTATATATCTATCTATATCTATATATCTTTGTCAATCTATTTGTCAATATTCCATCTGACTATGTGTATTTGTCTTTATGTGTAAATATGTTTGTGTATATGTGTCTTTATGTCTAAATATGTCTCTCTTATATATCTAAATGTCTATATATAT
>JAREIK010009256.1:0-67876 GCA_029783825.1 Sapria himalayana | reverse complement strand
CCAATCCCAATGGGAAAAAAAAAATTTCAAATCTGATTTGACTTTCAGCCGTTGGATTCGACTCCAATGGCTAGGGGGCAGAATCCAACGTCCTCGTGATTCTGCCCCCTAAATTATTATTAAAAAATCAAAAAATATAAAAAAAAATATCTTTTTTTATAAAAATTAATATCTTTAATCTATAATTTACCCCCTCCCTATACCAATTATGTTTTTCAAAAACATATAACCTCTCAAACTTTCTCTCTCTCACAAAACCGTGCATCTCTCCTCCGGGCCTCAGGATTTGCTTTAGGCTTGAATTTTCGTGAAACTCGACTTGAGTTTTGAACATCAGAGCTTCCTGTGGTGCACCTTGCACGTGACTAACCTCATTGCTTTTACCGGGTATTTTATTTTACGTTTTTATTTACTTTTCTCTCTCTAAAGCTTCTCTCTCTAGAAAACTTTGGAAAAAATAAAAAACATAAAAAATGACAATTACACCTGACATGTATTTAAATTTGGAAAATGAAAATGTAAGTGTTACACAGACGTCTGCGGCTACTGAAACTTTGGTTTCTCCAGTCGTCTCAACCCAAAGTTCTAAAAAAACAAAAACTAGGAGGACTTCTATAGTTTGGACTCATTTTAAAATAATAACACAAAAAAGTGTTAGGGGTGAGGAACTAGAAATGGCACAGTGCAAATATTGTATGGGACTTTTAACATGCAAGAGTTCATGTGGGACTGGGCACCTTAAGAGGCATGTCGAATTATGCACCAAAAAACAGGGACCCTTAGATCCTAGGCAAGCCCAACTTGGCACTATATTTTTTGAGACTGGATCGAGTTCAGTCTCGAAGTTTACTCCCTTCGTATACTACAGTGATTGGGGTAGGGACGGCATGGCCAGGCTCATCACATTGATGGGTCTTCCGATCAGATTTTCGGAAGATCCGAGGGTAGTGCGCATCATGCAGACTTATTTTCAGCCTTCCTATCGTAGGATTCCTATGTCCACATCTAGGAGTGACATACTAAAGATATGTAAGTTAGAAAAACAAAAAATTATTAAGGAATTTATGGCATATGGTGGAGCGGTGTCCGTGACGTCTGATATATGGACAAGTCACGATGATTCTTCTTATGCATGTCTCACGAGTCACTATGTAGATTCTAACTGGACAATCAATAAAAAAAATTTTAGGATTCACTGAGATTCTTCATCCTCATGATGGCCCGGCCATTTTTGAGTGTATGATGAAAATATTTAGGGAATATAAAATTCAAAATATAATTTTTAGTGTCACATTCGATAACGCTTCTAATTATAGAGTAGCGATCAATATGTTTGTTAGGAATATTAGAGACGCACCATTAGGAGAGATCTTTCATGTCAGATGCATATGTCACATGATTAACCTGATTATTCAAGCGGGTATGAAGGTGTGTTCCCCCGCGTTGGATAATATACGCATTGCACTAAAGTATATTCGCACTCCTCGCAGACAACAAGAGTTTGGATAGTCCTCTGTTTGTCTGCGAATCTTAAGAAGAAGAAATTCCAATCGGATGTGAAGACATCGTTGAAATTACACGTACCTGATGTTAGGAATCATGTGTTGGATACGAACACGTGATATCCGACTACGTCAATAGTAAGAGTGACGAACTTATTATTGACGACACTGACTGGGCTTCAGGAATTTCATTTATGAAATTCCTGAAGATATTTTATGACACGACGAACATGTGTTCGTCGGTTTATACGCCCACCACTTGCATTACACTCCGGTGTTTATGCAACATTAGTAGCATGTTTAGGAAGTATCGAGCTGACCC
Organism: Sapria himalayana; assembly: GCA_029783825.1. Taxonomy (NCBI): domain Eukaryota; kingdom Viridiplantae; phylum Streptophyta; class Magnoliopsida; order Malpighiales; family Rafflesiaceae; genus Sapria; species Sapria himalayana. The sequence continues at coordinate 66,052 of JAREIK010009256.1, read as the reverse complement.
GACGCTTAGCCATATAGTTGCAGAGATGGAGACCAAGTACTTGAAGTACTGGTCCACCGTTCTATCTCTTTATTGCCTCGCTGCATGCATGGACCCTAGGGTTAAGGTGGAAGGGGTAGAAAATACCCTGACTTTCATTTCCTCGTGCATGAACCTGGAAGAGCGACCTGAAGGGTTCATTCACGAGAAGTTGACTGACCTATTCACATACTACGATACTAGGTATGGTGGTGGTAGTAGTGAGACTGTGATTATGGACATTGATACCTTGTTCGGAGATGACGATTATTCCATTCAGCTAGCAAGGGGGAAATGTGGGGGTGGACTATCACATAGGAGAGTGTTGTCTCGGTACATAGATACCGATTACTGCTCAATCCTATCACATTCTGATACTATGAATCTTGATTTACTACAGTAGTGGAAATCATATGAGTCCACCCATCCCGTGCTATCTAGGATGACATGGGATCTACTGACTCCTCTGGTGTCGAGCATAGCATCGAAGTCTATTTTTTCTTTTGCAGTGAACGTGATTTCGGATAGGAGATCGAGATTAGGTCCAGATATGGTTGAGGCCTTGGCTTGTTTGAAGGATTGGGAGGAGGAGTTTATTGCCGATGATGATGATCCATATGATACTGATCTTGATGTTGTGGCTGTTGATTCTCATGATATGCCGATTGACGATTGATGATGATCTGCTATTTTTTTTCGATGTTTTTTTATTCATTGTATTTGTACACTTTGTTTGTACGTTGTGTTGAAACTTATACTTGTTTTGTTCGGACAATCGGTTTCAAATGCATGATTGGTAATTTTTCATTTGTGTTGTTTAATTTTTTTTTAATTTTTATTTATACTAATATAATGTATTGATTTATTTTTTTTACAATTTAAATTTTATTTTAAAAATTAATAACTTTAATATATAATTAATAAATATAATAAAAGCTAAACTAATTTGAATTTGATAAAAAAAATACTTTTCTAAAATTTGTTTTTTTATTTAATTTTTATTTTTAACATTTTTAAAAAAATTTATATTTAATAATTAATACTCTACACTTAAGCAATACAATTTACATTATATAAATTTTTGTAATAAAAAAAAAACAATATTCTGCCTGTCCGTACGGCCTCCGGCCTGCCCCTGCCTCTCTCTCACTCTCAGTCTCAGGACTCGGGCTTGGCTGCTCGGGTCAGTGGTCAGCCTCTGTCCTGCCCTGTATGGCCAGGCCGGGCCCGCCTATTTTTTAACCGTGCCGTGCAGGGCACGGCACGGTGGCACGATCGTGCCGGTTTAAAATGGGCCGGGCTGGACCGTTTGACACCTTTAGGGGAATAGCAAATAGCCCCACGATAAATAGATTAAGACTATTAATTAAAGAATATAAAATATCTTTAGTGGTCATTGCCGAGCCAATGGTCATGCAAGATCAATTAATTAAATATAGTGAAATTTTAGGGTTTAAAAATGCATATGCTAACTCAAATAACAAATGTTGGATTCTATGGCACAATAAGCCGGAAATCGAAATATTAAAAGATACTGAACAAATAGTACACTTAAAATTAGATAAGAACACAGATCGAATAATTTCAGCAGTGTATGCTAAAAATGAAAAACAATCTAGGTTAGCTTTATGGGAGGAGATGAAAGATATAGCAAGCAGAAACTCTCCTTGGATAATAGGAGGGGATTTTAATATAATTAGAAGTCCTCTATACAAGAAAGGTGGTAAACCTCCAGATAAGTTAGCCAAGAATCAATTTAATGACACAATAGCCATTACCAATCTAATAGAAATAGATTTCATAGGCTCAAGATACACCTGGTGTAATAATTGGCAAAAAAGGGGTGCTATCTGGGCTCACCTAGATAGGGTTATGTGTAATACAAAGTGGGTCTTCTCACAAGAGACTACGGGGTTAAGACACTTAAATAGAACTTGTTCTGATCATAGCCCACTGCTTATCACAATACAAAGGAATCAGGGAAGCATGCCTAATTTTAAATTCCAAAATATGTGGGTAAAGCATGCAGGCTATGAAAGTCTCGTCAAAGAGTCATGGAAAGAGCCAGCGGTGGGCAAGCCGATGCAAGCTCTAACAACTAAGCTTTTGAGACTAAAATCTAGCTTAAAAACATTGAACAAAGTGGTTTTCGGAAATTTAAATCAGGAGTTAAAAAAAGTGGAAGAAGAAGTAGCTAAGTTGGAACAAGATTTTGACACCACTAATAATAATGAAATTCGGTTAGAACTAATTAAGGCTAAAGGAGAACTAAGATTGAATCTACACATGGAAGAAATTTACTAGAAACAGCGTGCAAAGATTAAATGGTTAAAATATGGTGACTGAAATACTAAATTCTTTTATAATATGACTAAAATAAAATTTCAAAATAATAAAATTAAAGGAGTTAAAAATGAAGAAGGAATATGGGTAGAAGAAGAAAAGGAAATAGGAACTCTTTTTAAATTTTTTTTTGAAAACCAATTATGCAGTCAGTCACATAAGGCAGATAATTCTCTAATGCATGAGATTAGGGCAACTATTACGGAAGCTCAAAACCAAATAATGGAATTGATCCCAGAAGAACAAGAAGTAAAAGCGGCAGTTTTCAACCTGGATAAAGAGAGTGCTGCTGGATCGGATGGTTGGAACAATTATTTTTTCCAGTCAAACTGGCACATGGTTAAAACTAAGCTAGTCCCCGCAATTGTTAGTTTTTTTGTAGGGGCGGAAATCCCAAAATCATGGGCAAAGTCTTTTATAGTATTAATTCCAAAAAAAGAATCGCCACAGAAATGCGAGGATTATAGACCTATAAGTTTATGTAATGCTATTTATAAAATCTTAGCTAAAATTTTACAAAATAGACTAAGCTTAATTTTACCATCTATAATATCTCAGGAACAAACTGGGTTCGTTAAAAATAGATTAATGATTGAAAATATAAAACTTGCGTCCGAAATGATGAAAGAAATAGGAGGTAAAACAAGAGGAAACAATTTAGTGGTTAAGCTTGATCTATCGAAAGCCTTCGATAGGGTAGAATGGGATACCCTTTTTTTGTGATGAGAAGGTTCGGATTCTCTGAGCTTACCATAGATCTAATATACAGATGCATTTCAAGTACTTGGGTAAGAGTGATCGTAAATGGAAAGATTAGTGAGGAATTTAAACCAAATAGAAGTATAAGGCAAGGGGACCCGTTATCTCCCCTTCTTTTTTGATATTTACTTAGAATTATTAATTCGAAACTTAAATAAGAGAATGACAGAAGGTAAAATAATATCATTCAGACAACCAAAGAATACACCCAGAATAGGCTGTTTAGCCTATGCAGACGACCTTATAATTTTTACAAATGCTAGTACAAAGTCATTAAGGAATCTTATGGATCTTCTTCAAATATTTGAGAACGAAACAGGTCAAATCGTAAATAAAAGCAAATGTCAGTTTATGCTCGCTAAAAATGCAAAATTAAAGGTAGTAAATAAAATTAAAAACATCACAGGTTTCTCAGAAATTAAAGGGGCATTAATGTATTTAGGATGTCCGATATATGAGGGGAGGTTGAAGGAAATATATTTAACTTATCTCCAAGATAACCTAAGAAAGAAAATAGCAGGATGGAAAGAAGAGCTTCTGGGATTTGGGAAGAGGATAACGCTGATCTCACATGTTTTACAAAGCACACTAACACATATTTTATCGGTTATTCATCCCCCTAAAAAATTTATTAAAAAACTTGAATCGGAAATGGAAAATTTCTTATGGGGTAAAAAAGAAGGGAGAAATAAATTACACTGGAAGGACTGGGAAGCCATTTGTTACCCAAAAGAGGAAGCATGATTAGGATTAATGAGCCTACAGGACTCGGCCGCTACCTGGGATTACAAAGGCTGGTGGAGACTTAAAGAAAGTGATAATCTTTGGGCTAAATACATGCGGGCTAAATATCTAGATTATAAGAATAGGAGCCCTAAGAAAGCCTCAAACAGCTGGAAGGCAATGGAAAAACAAAAAGAGATAGTAGACACACACTCCACGCTAAAGAAGAGTGGATGGAAATGGACTTTAACGTCACAAGGAAATTTCTCTCTAAAGTCGGCAAAAGATCTGGTCAGAAAGAAAAAACCGGCTAAAACTTTATTCAAATGGGTATGGCAAGAAAACGTCCCGCAAAAAATGTGCTCGTTCACATGGAAGGCTCTAGTGAATGCTATACCGGTAGATTCGAATGTACAAGAAAAATGGATAAAAATGGCATCAAGATGTGAATGCTGTTCACAAGCAGTTGAAACAACTGATCATTTATTTTCCAATGGGCCAATTGCAGCGGAAATATGGAAAGAGATGGAGGGGGAAAAACTAATAAGTAATAAAGATGATGGGTTAATAGATAAAGTTAAAAAATGGAAAAGTGAAAATATGAAAAGCCCCACTAGAAAATAGCTTAATCAGAAATTACCGCACGTAATTATCTGGTGCATATGGAAATCTCGAAATAAAAGTAAATTTGAAAATAAAAGGATGAATTTAACAGAAATAATAAAAGATATTAGAAAGGAGATAAGTAATATATCTAATATGAAACCTATTAAAATAGAGAATAAGAACAAAGAAAAGATGCTCGAGAATATATGGGACCTCACTTTTAAAGTAATAAATCAGCAATTGGCTAAAAGCATACACTGGAATAGGCCACCAGTTGGCAAATTTTCACTTAATACGGATGACAGTTTCAACAGGGACACTGGAATAGCAGGAGGAGGAGGAGTAATAAGAGATCATAAAGGGATAGTAAAGAAAGCTTTCACCAGATCTAGTAGAGCCTCTTCGGCTCTAGAATCAGAAATTAAAGCTTTGAAATCAGGATTAGAGATATGTAAGAAGCTAAATTTTAAAATATACAAGTTCAGGTAGACTCGAAACTGGTAGTCGAAATAGTAATTAAAAAGAAAATCTTATGGAGGTATGAAGAGGACTTAGAAGTAATTTTCAGCCTCTTAGATGAACTGAAGGATTCAATTACACATATATACAGGGAGGCTAATAATCTAGCAGATAGCCTATCTAGAATAGGCTCAACTAGAGGAGAGATAGAATATGATGCGGAATCCATGCCACATAAATTAAAGGGAATAGCATGCTTAGACAAAATGGCATTTCCTTATATTAGAACAAATAAAATAACCTAGGAAGGTAGGATAAAGAATTAAAATCAACTTACACTGTAGGGGAATTTCTGTCCTTGCAAAGCTAGTCTAAAAGAAAAACAGAAGGCAAAAGGTAAGTGCTGGAATTTTGTGGTTTTGTGTTTGTTGTTTTTTCTTGCAGGTAAGCTCTAGCCGGTCCACCACTTCATGTCCTACTGAAGTGAAATATCCTGAAGATCATAAAATCTGTATCAGCTCTACTGAGGCATGTGTTATAAAAAATTTCTGGTTTAATCTTGTGTTATTAGAGGTTAAAGTTTCATGTAATTATATAATGTATGTGTTATTTTAAATAAAAAGCCTTAGGAAAGGTAAGTGTCTAGTATAGAAGATTGACAAGGCTCAAGATGAGACAAAGGGAATTGATAAGATACACAAGATGGGAGCCTAAAGATCTCAGCAATATAGAAGGAAAAGGGCAAGGATGGGGAGAAGGCAGCATTAAGGGCTGATATAATTGGGACATCTCGGAACAAAGGTAATTAGAAAAATGGGCATATTTCTGTTATTGTTCTATCGCCGGGAATATGGATATAAAGCATAGAGTAGATGGACAACAGGAAAAGAGGAAAATGCATCAAGGTGCACCAGGAGATAGAGACAGAATATTTAATAAGTAGAACAAATGAGTACCCTTTAGGACTTTTCATTGTAATTTAAGAAAATGCTAGATAGAATATTATAATAGTCACTAGAAATGGGGCATGGATGTAAGAGGGTAAAGGGTAAAAGTAGCTTGTAAAAAAGGTATTCCTCCGCCAAAAGAGAGGGTTATGATTAATAAAAACAAACTTTATAAAAAAAGAAGAAATAAAAGAAAAAGAAAAATCAAAAAAAAGAGAAAAATAAGAAGAATAAAAAAAATAAGAATAATAATCCGAATAAGTAAAACAAGAAGAGTTAAAAGACTTAAAATAATAAGAACAATAAAAGGAATATGAATAATTAGAAGAATAAGAAGAATAATAAGAATAAGAAGAATAATAAGAATTAAAAGAATACGCAAAATAAAAAGAATAAAAAGAATTATAAGACTTAGAAGAATAGAAAGAATAAGAGAATTAGAAGAATGACAACAATAATAAGAATAATAAGAATAAAAAGAATATTAAGAATAAGATGAATAAGATGAATAATAAGAATAAGAAGAATTAGAAAAATAAACAGAATATGAAGAATTAGAAGACAAAATAATTAAAAGAAAAAGAAAAATAAGAAGATTAAGAAGAATTCTAAGACATAAAATAGGAAGAATAAGAATAATAAGAATAATTAGAAGAATAAAAATAAGAAGAATAATAATAAGAATAAGAGTTAAAGAATAAAAAAATAAAAGAATAAGAAGTATAAGAAGAATAAGGAGAATTATAAGGATTAGAAGAATAAGCAGACTAAGAAGAATTAGAAGACTTGTAAGACTTAGAATAAATTAAAGAATAAAAGAATAAGAATAATGAGAAGAATAAGAAGAATAAGAAGAATAAGAAGAAAAATGAGAATTAGAAGAATAATAAGAATGTGAAGAATAAAAAGAATAAGAAGAATAAAAAGAATAAAAAGAATAAAAAGAAGATTAATAAGATTAAGAATAAAAATAAAAATAAGAAGAATTAGAAAAATAAGTAGAATAAGAAGAATTAGATGCATTAAAAGTTTTATAAAAATAAGAAGAATTAGATGCATTAAAAGTTTTATAAAAATAAGAAGAATAATAAGAATGATAAGAATAATAATAATTAAAAAAATAAGAAGAAAAAGAAAAATAAGAAGAATAAGAAAAATAAAAAGAATAAGTATAATGAGAAGAATTAAAAATTTGAAATATTAAGAAAAATAAAAAAATTTGAATAATACGAAGAATAAAAAGAAAATATAGAATAAGAAGAATAATAAGAATAAGAAGAATAATAAGAATAAGAAGAATAAGCAATATAAGAAGATTATAAGTCTTAGAAAAATAACAAGAATAACAAAAAAAAGAATAAAAAAAAGAACAAGAATAAAAAAAATTAGAAGAATACAAAGAATAAGAAGAATAAGAAGACTAAGAAGACTAAGAAGGATAAAAAGAATAATAAAAATAAAAAGAATAATATAAATAAAAAGAATAAGAAGAATAAGAATAAAAAGAAATTAATGAAGAATAAGATGAATAAAAAGTATAAAAAGAATAATACTAGAAACAAGAGTAGATATGATGGAAAATTAATGAACTCAGCGGAAATATTAAAAGATATCAAGAGAGAAATCAGTAATATATCTTTTGTAAAGCCAATAAGGGCTGAAAATATAGATGTGGAAAAAATAATTAGGAATTCATGGGCACTTGCACTGAGTAAGGTGAAGACTCAGAGTGTAAAGAGCATAAGATGGAATAAGCCTTCTATAGGACATTTATCTCGTTATACAGATGGAAGCTTTAATAGAGATATGAGAGCTGTAGGAGAAGGAGTAATTAGAGATTTTCAAAAGCAAATTATAAAAGCTTATTCTCTGTCATGCAAGGTCTCATCGAGCTCTACACTCAGAAATTAGTGCACTTATAAGAGAGTGTAGGTCTGCAAGGAGCTCGGATTAAAAAACTTACAAATCCAGGTGGACTCTAGTTTGCTAGTAGACCTAGTAACAAACAAAATATCTTTATGGAGATATGAAGAGGAGATCAGAGATATCATACATCTTACGAAGGAGCTTAAAGCATCTATTCAGCACATCTATAGGGTGGCAAATTTGCTTGCTGACACTTAGGCCAGAATAAGCCTTCTTAAAGGGGCTAAAGATTTTGAGGAGGAGTCCTTGCCGGTAAGGCTACAAGGCTTAGCTAGACTGGAAGGTTAGCATTCCCCTATATAAGGGTTTAAAAAGGCTAGGATATGAGAGCTGGTGGGAGAGGGGATATTGGGGGAGTAAGGAGATGTAGAATCGATTAAGAGGGGGGCACATAGGTTTCTTTTTTCTGTTTGTTATTTTGCAGGATTTTAGATTTGCACTGTGAGAAATGGGAGAGATGCTGGATCCGAGAGGTTGTTTGCTTGCATGCGCATGGTTTAATATTTCAGCAGCTGAATGGTAGGTAGACCAATGTTTGGGCTCGGGTAGAAGAGTACTTGGTGCAAGGAAGGAAATGAAATATTGGCAGGAAGTGTAAATGGATAGAAAGCTCTATTAGATTGTATGGTGTTCCTTCATGTTGCAAAACACAGCAATTTGCTGCTAGAGATCAGATAAGCTTCTGCTGGAAGAGGAGTTGCTCAAGCTTCTAGTCAGCAAGAGAGAATACAGTAGTTAGTGTCTACTATAGGAGCAGTAGTAGGCAGGCTGTGCACTACTCGGCGAAGGCTAATGTAATGTGTGGGAGAGGAGATTCAAAAAATAATCAATCATGAAGCTCGAGGGAGGAAGAGGCATGTAAGGGAGAAGAGGACTAACTTTATGTAGTTTAATTCTCTTGATGTATTTGAATAGAACCTTAAGGTGTAATATAAATAAGGGGGGAGGGGAAATGGGTAGGAGGCTTTGTTTTTTCTGGTCTTGCAGGAGGGCAAAAATCTTAACTTCTTGGATACGGCAAGGGGTAGAATAAAGGAAGAGCGGGGGGAAGGCTTTCTTATTTGGCATTCATAAGTAGAAGGTAGAGGGTAGAGGGTAGTATGTAGTTTGTAATAATGGGAATCATCTACCGAAAGAGAGGGTTATTATAATAATATAACAAACTTTCAAAAAAAAGAATAATAAGAAGAATATAGAAAAAAATAGAAAAAGAAGAATAAGAAAAATAAGAAGAATAAGAAGAATAAGAAGAATAAGAGAAAAAGAAGAATAAGAAAGATAGAAAGAATAAAAAGAATAAGAAGAAAAGAAGAATAATAAGAATAAGAAGAATAAGAAGAATAAGAAGAATTAGAAGAATTAGAATAATAAGAAAGAATAAGAAAAATAAGGAGTTTAAGAAGTATATGAATAATAAGAACAATTAAGAAAAATAAAAAGAATAAGAAGAATAAGAACAATAAGAAGAATAAGAAGAATAAGAAGAATAAGAAAAATAAGAAGTATAAGAAAATAAGAAGAATTATTAGAATAAGAAGAATAAGAAGAAAAAGAAGAATATGAATAAAAAGAAGAATAAGAAGAATAATTAGAATAATAAGAATATGATGAATATGATGAATAAGAATATAATAAGAAAAAGAAAAATAAGAAGAATAAGAAGAATAAGAAGAAAAGAAGAATAAAAAGAATAAAATGAATATAAAGAATAAGAAGAATACAAAGAATAAGAAGAAGAATAATACTAATAATAATAATAATAATAATAATTAGAAGAATAAGACGAATAAAAAGAATAAGAAGAAATAGAAAAAAAAGAAGAATAATGAAGAATAAGAAGAATAAGAATAATAAGAAATAATAAGAAGAATAAGAAGAATATGAAGAATAAGAAGAATAAGAAGAATAAGAATTAGAAAAATAAGAAAAATAAGAAGAATAAGAAGAATAAGAATTATAAAAAGAATAAGAATTATAAGAAAGAATAAGAAGAATAAGGAGTATAAGAAGTATATGAAGAATAAGAACAATTAAGAATAATAAGAAGAATAAGAAGAATAAGAAGAATAAGAAGAATAAGAAGAATAAGAAGAATAAGAAGAATAAGAAGAATAAGAAGAATAAAAGAATAAAAGAATAAGAAGTATAAGAAAATAAGAAGAATTATTAGAATAGGAATAATAAGAAGAAAAAGAAGAAGAAAAAGAAGAATATGAATATTAAGAAGAATAAGAAGAATAATTAGAATAAGAAGAATATAAAGAATATGAAGAATATGAAAAATATGAAGAATAAAAAAAATAAGAAGAATAAGAAGAAAAAGTAGAAAAAGAAGAAAAAGAAGAAAAAGAAGAATAAGAAGAATAAGAAGAATAAGAAGAATAAAATTAATATAAAGAATAAGAAGAATAATAATAAGAATAAGAATAAGAAAAATTAGAAGAATAAGATGAATAAAAAGAATAAGAAGAAATATAAAAAAAAGAAGAATATGAATAAAAAGAAGAAGAAAAAGAAGAATAAGAGTAATAAGAGGAATAAGATAGATAAGAAAAATAAGAAGAATAAGAAGAATAAGAAGTATAAGAAGAATAATAAGAATAAGAAGAATAAGAAAATAAGAATAATAAGAAGGATAAAAAAATAAGCACAATAAGAATAAAAAAAATAATAAGAATAGATGAATAAGAGGAATAAGAAGAAAAAGATGAATAAGAAAAATAAGAAGAATAAGAAGAAAAGAAAAATAAGAACAATTAGATGAAATAGGAGAATAAGGATAAAAAGAAAAATTAGAAAAATAAAAAGAATTATAATAATTAAAATAATTTGAAAATAAGAAGAATAAAATAAATAAAAAGAATAAGAAGAATTATAAGAATCAAAAGAATAAGAAGAATAAGAAAAATAAGAAGAATAAGAAGAATAAGAAGAATAAGAATAATAAGAACAATAAGAAGAATAAGAAGAAAAAAAAGAAAATAAGAAGAATAAAAAGATAAGAAGAAATATAAAAGTTAAAAGAATTAAAAGAATAAGAATAATAAGAAAACTTAGAAGAATAAGATGAATAAAAAGAATTAGAAGAATTAGAAAAATAAGAAGATTAAGAAGAATAAGAAGAATAAGAATAATAAGAATAATAAGAATAATAAGAATAATAAGAATAATAAGAATAAGAAGAATAAGAAGAATAAGAAGAATAAGAAGAATAAGAAGCAAATAAAAATGAATAATAAGAATAATAAAAATTATAAGAAAATAAGAATAAAATGAAGAATAAGAATAAAAGTAGAATAATTAAGTTAAATGAATAAGAAGAATAAAAAGAATAAGAATAATAAGAAGTATAAAAAGAATAATATAAATTAGAAAAATATAAATAAAAAAAGAAAATGAAGAAGAAGAAGAATACTAAGAATAAATAGAATAAGAACATAAGAATAATAAAAAGAATAAGAAAATAAGAAGAATAAGAAGAATAAGAAAAATAAGAAGAATTAGTAGTATAAAAAATTTAATAAGAAGAATTAGAATAATTAGAATAATAAGAAGAAATAGATGAATAAAAAAATTAGAAGAATAAAAAAATAAGAAGAAATAAGAAGAATAAGAAGAAGAAGAAGAAGAAGAAGAATAAGAAGAATAAGAAGAATAAGAAGAATATGAAAAATAAGAAAAATTAGAAGAATTAGAAAAATTAGAAGAATTAGAAGAATAAGAATAATAAGAAGCATAAGAAGAATAAAAAGAATAAGAAGAATAAGAAGAATAAACAAATTATAAAGAATAAGAAGAATAAAACTAATAATAAGAATATGAATAATAAGAAGAATTAAGAAGAATAAAAAAATTAAAACGAATAAAAAGAATAATAAGAATAAGAAGAAAAAGAAGAATAAAAGAATAAAAAGAATAAGAAGAAAATGAAAATAAGAATAAGAATAATTATTAGAAAAAGAAGAATAAGAAGAATAAGAAGAATAAGAAGAATAAAAAGTATAAAAAGAATAAGAACAAAATGAAAAAAAGAATAACAATAATTATTAGAAAAAGAAGAATAAGAAGAATAAGAAGGATAAGAAGAATAAGAAGAATAAGAAGAATAAAAATAATAAGAAGAATAATAAAATTAAGAAGAATTAGAAGAAAAAAAAAGAATAAGAATAAAAGAAGAATAAGAAGAATAAGAAGAATAAGAAGAATAAGAACAAGAAGAATAAGAAGAATAAGAATAAGAAGAATAAAAAAATATGAATAATAAGAAGAATCAGAAGATTAAGAAGAATCAGAAGAATAACAAGAATAAGAAGAATAAGAATAATAAGAAGAATAAGAAGAATAAGAAGAATAAGAAGAATAAGAAGAATAAGAAGAATAAGAAGAATAAGAAGAATATGAAAAATAAGAAGAATTAGAAGAATTAGAAGAATTAGAAGAAGAATAATAATAATAATAATAATAAGCATAAGATGAATAAAAAGAATAAGAAGAATAAAAAGAATAAACAAATTATAAAGAATAAGAAGCAATTATGAAGCATTTCAAAAATAAAAAAAATAAGAAGAATAAAAAGAATAAAATGAATAAAAAGAAAAAAAATAAGAAGAATTATTATAATAAGAAGAATAAGAACCAAAAGAAGAAAAAAAGAATAAGAAGAAAAAGAAGATTAAGAAGACTAAAATAATAAGAACAATAAGAACAATAAGAAGAATGAAAAGAATAAGAAGAATGAGTTGAATAAGAAGAATAAGAAGAAAAAGATAAAAAAAGAAGAACAAGAAGAACAAGAAGAATTGAAGAATAAGAATAAAAAAAATAAGAAGAATAAGAAGAATAAGAATAATAAGAAGAATAAGCAAAATAAAAGAATAAGAAGAATAAAAAGAATAAGAAGAATAAAAAAAATAAGAATAATAAGAATATAATGCTAAAAAAAATATGAAGAAAAAAAAGAATAATAATAATATAAATAAGATGAAGAATACAAAGAATAAGAAGAAGAATAATAATAAAAAGAATAAGTAGCAGAAAAAGAATAAAAAGAATAAAAAGAATAAAAATAAATAGAAAAATAAGAAGAATATAAAGAATAAAAAGAATAAGAAGAATAAGAAGAACAGAAAAATTAGAATAATTAGAAGAATTAGAAGAATAAATAAAAGAATAAAAAGAATAAGAAGAAAAAGAAGAATAAGAAGAAATAGAATAATACAAATAATAAGAAGAAAAAGAAAAATAAAAAGAATATAAAGAATAAGAATTATAAGTAGAATAAGAAGAATAAGAATAATAATAAGAATAATAATAAGAATAATAATAATAATAATAATAATAATAAAAGAATAAGAAGAATAAGAAGAATAATATGAATATGAAGATAAGAAAGATAAGAAAAATTAAAAGAATTAGTTGAATAAGAATTAAAATAAAAGTTAGAAGATTAAGAAGAATATGAAGAATTAGAAAAATATGAAGAATAAGAAGAATAAGAAGAGTAAAAAGAATAAGAAAAATAAGAAAATAAAATAAAAAATAAGAAGAATAACATAAAAGAATAATAATAAAAATAAAAAGAATAAGGTAAATAAGAAGAATAAGAAGAATTAAGAAGAATAAAAAGAATAAGAATAATATGAAGAATAAGAAGAATAGAAAGAATAAGAAGAATAACAATATAAAAACTATAATAAGAATCACAAAAATAAGAATAATTAGTAGAATTAGAAGAATTAGAAGAATATGAATAAAAAAAATAAGAAGAATCCAAAGAATAACAAGAATAAGTAGAATAAGAAGAATAAAAAGAATAAGAAGAATAAAATAAATAATATGACTAAGAAGATTAATAAGAATAAGAATAATAAGAATAATAACAAATTAAGAACAATGGGAATAATACGCATAAAAATAACTAATAAAAGTATATGAAGAATAAGAAGAATAAGAAAATAAAAAAATAAGAATAATAAAAAAATAATCAGAAAAAATGAATAAGAAGAATAAGATTAATAAGATGAATAAGATGAATAAAAAGAATTAGAAAAATTAGAATAATAAAATAAAAAAAAGAATAAGTATAATAAAAAGAATAATAAAAATAATAGAATGTAAAGAATAAGAAGATAAGAATAATAAAAAAAATAAGAAAAATAAGAAGAATTAGAATAATAAAAATATAAAGAAGAATTAGAAGAATTAGAATAATAAGTATAATTAGAAGAATAAGAAGAACAAGAAGAACAAGAAGAACAAGAAGAATAAGAAGAATAAATAGAATAAGAAGAATAAGAAGAATAAGAAGGATAAGAAGAATAATAAGAATAAGAAGAATATGAGTAATAAAAAGAATAAGAAGAATAAAAAAAGTAAGAAGAATATGAATAATTAAAAGAATAAGAAGAATAAAAAAAGTAAGAAGAATATGAAGAATAAAAATAATAAGAAGAATAAAAAAAGTAAGAAGAATATGAAGAATACAAATAATAAGAAGAATTAGAATAATTAGAAGAATAAAAGAATAAGAAGAAAAAAAGAATAAGAAGAAAAAAAGAATAAGAAGAATAATAAGAATAAGAAGAATATTAAGAATATAAAGAATAAAATAGTAAGAAGAATAAGAAGATAATAAAAATCAGAAGAATTAAAAGAATTAGAAGAATAAGATTAATAAAAAATATTAGAATAATAAGAAGAATAAGAGGAATAAGACGAATAAGAAGAATTAAGAAGAATATATAAAATAAGAATAATATGAAGAATAAGAAGAATAAGAAGAATAAAATGAAAAATAATAAGAATAAGAATAATACAAAGAATAAGAAGAATAAGAAGAATAAGTAGAATAAGAATAATAGGAATAATAAGAAGAATTAGAATAATTAGAAGAATAAAAAGAATAAGAAGAATAAGAAGAAAAAGAAGAAAAATTATAATAAAAGATAAAGAATAATATGCAGAATTAGAAGAATAAGAAGAAGAAAATGAAAAATAAAAATAAAAATAATAAGAAGAATAAAAAGAATTAGAAGAATAAGAAGAAAAATAAGAAAAATAATAATATGAAAAATAAAAAGTATAAAAAGAAAAAGACGAACAAAAAGAATAAGAAAAATAAGAAAAATAAGAATAAAATGATGAATATAAAGAATATGATGAATATGAAGAATAGAAATAATATGAAGGAAATTAAGAATAATAAGTATAAGAAGAATAAAAAGAATAAAAATAATAACAATATTAAGAAGAATCAAAAGAATAAGAAGAATAAGACGAATAATAAAATTACAAAATTAGTAGAATAATAAAAAAAAGAAAAGTAAAATCAAGAAGAATAAGAAGAATAAAAAAAATAAAAAGAATAAGAAGTATAAAAAATAAGAATAAAATGAAGAATAGAAGAATAAGATGATTAAAAAAAATAAGAAAAATAAAAGAATTAGAAAAATAAGAAGAATAATAAGAATAAGAATAAGAATAATAAAAACAATAAGAAGAATAATAAGAATAAGAAGAATAAGAATAATAAGAATAAGAAGAATAAGAATAATAAAAAAAATTTGTAAAAATAATAAGAATAAGAATAAGAAGGATAAGAAGAATTAAAGAAAAAGTATAAGAAGAAGATTGATAAGCAGTATTAGAAAAATTAGTAGAATAAGTAGAATAATAAGAATAAAAAGAATAAGAAGATAAGAAGAATAATAAGAATAAGAAGATTAAGAAGAATAATAAGAATAAGAAGGATACGAAGAATAATAAGAATAAGAAGAATAATAAGAATAAGAAGGATACGAAGAATAATAAGAATAAGAAGGATACGAAGAATAATAAGAATAAGAAGAATAATAAGAATAAAAAAAGGAATAAAAAGAAGAAGAATAAGGATAAGAAGTAGAATAAAAAAATAAGTATAATAAGTATAATGAAAAGAATAAGATGAAAAAGAAGATTAAGAAAAATAAAAGAAAAAAATGTATAAAAATAAGAAAAAGAAAAAAAAATAAGAAGAATAACTAGAATAAGTTAATAAGAAGAATAAGAAGAATATTAAAAATTAGAAGAATATCAAAAATAAGAAAAATAATAAGAATAAGATGAATAAAAAGAAGAATAATAAATAGAATAAGAAGAAAAAGAAGAATGAAAAGAATAAGAAGAATAAGTAGATTAAAAATAATAATAAGAATAATAAAAATAAGAAGAATAAAAAGAATAAGAAGAATTAGAAGAATAAGAAGAGTAAGAAGAATAAAAAGAAGAACAAAAATAAGAAGAATAATAAGAATTTGAAGAATATTAAGAATAAGAAGAATAAATTGAATAAGAAGAATAAAAAGAATATAAAAAATATAAAAAATAATAAGAATAAGAAGAATAAGAAGAATAAGAAGAAATAGAATAATAAGAATAATACGAATAATATGAAAAATAATAAGAATAATACGAATAATATGAAAAATAATAAGAATAATACAAGAATATGAAAAATAATAAGAATATGAATAATACAAAGAATAAGAAGAATAATATGTTTGAGGAAAATAAGAAGAATAACAATAATAAGAAGAATAAGAAGAATAATAAAAGAAGAATAAGAAGAATAAGAAGAATAAGAAGAATAGCAATAATATGAAGAATATGAAGAATAAGAAGAATTAGAATAATAAGAAGAATAAGAATAATAAAAAAATATGAAGAAGAATAGTTAAAAGAAGAAGAATTCAAAAATAAGAAGAATAATAAGAAAAAGAAGAATAAAAATAATAAAAGTTAAAGAATAATATGCAGAATTAGTAGAATAAGAAGAATAAAAAGAAAAATAAAAAAGAATAAGAATAAGAAGATAGAAATAATTAGAAGAATAAGAAGAAAATAATACGAAAAATAATAAAAATAAGAAATAAGAAATTAAAGTATAAGAAAAAAAATAAATAGAAGAATAAGAAGAATAAGAAGAATTACAAGAATAATAAAAATAAGAATAATATGATGAATAAGAAGAATGTGATGAATTTGAAGAATAGAAATAATATGAAGAAAATGAAGATTAATAAGTATAAGAAGGATAAAAAAAATAAAAGATTAATAACAATAAAAATAATAAAAAGATTAAGAAGAATAAAAATAATAATAATAATTAGAACTTTATGAAGGGTAAGTTGAAAAAGAAGAATAAGAAGAATAACAATAATAAGAATAATAAGAAGAATAAGAAGAATAATAATAATAAGTAGGATAAGATGAATAAGAATAATAATTAGATTTCGAATAATAAGAAGAATAAGAATAAAAAAAGAATAAAAAAATAAGAATAAGTTAAAGAATAAGAAGAATATTAAGATTAGGAAAAACAAGAAGAATAAAAAAATAATAAAAATAATATAAATAAAAACAATAAGAAGAAAAGTAGAAAAAGAAGATTACGAAGAATTTGAAAAATTTGAAGAAATAGAAGAATAAGAATGATAATAAGTAATAGATGAATAAGAAAAATAAGTAGAATATAATGAAAAAGAAATATACGAAGAAAAAAAAAGAAAATTATGAAGTAAAATAAAAATAAGAAGAAAAAGAAGAATTAGAAGACTAATAAAAGAATGGCACTGAGAAGAATAAGAAGAATAAGCAGAATGTAAAGAATAAGAAGAATAAAAATTATAAATAGGATTAGAAAAATTAGAAGAATAATTAGAATAAAATGGATAAGTAGGATAAGAAGAACAATAGATATAAGAAGAAAAATAAGAATAAATAGAAAAAGAATAAAAAATAAAAATCAGAAGAATAACAAGATTAAAAAGAATAAGAAAAATAATAAGAAAACAAAAAAAAGATGAAAAAAAAGCTTAAGTAGAATAATAAAAGAACAATAAAAAATGAATAACAAGAATAATTTGAATAAAAAGAATAATAAAAATAATAAGAATAACTAGAAAAAGATGAATAAGAAGTATACAAATAATAATAATATAAATAAATATGAAGAATAATAATAATAATAATAATAAGATCAAAATGAAGAATAAAAAGTATAAGAAAAATAAGAAGAATAAAAAGAAATAAATGATATAGAAGAATAAGAAAAATAATACAAATATGAAGAATAAGAAGAATAAAAATAAAAAGTAGAATAAGAAGAATAATCCGAATAATAAGAATAATAAGAATAATAAGAATAATAAGAATAATAAGAATAATAAGAATAATAAGAATAATAAGAATAAGAAGAATAAGAAGAATAAAAATAAGAAGAAAATAAAATAAGAAGAAAAATAAGAATAAGAAGAAAAATAAGGATAAGAAGAATAAGAAGAAAAATAAGAATAAGAAGAATAAGAAGAATAAGAATAATAAGAATAAGAAGAATAAGAAGAGTAAGAAGAATAAGATGAATAAGATGAATAAGAAAATAAGAATAAAAATAAAAATATGAAAAATAATAAGAATAATAAGAAAATGAAGAAATTAAAGTATAAGAAGAAAAATAAATAGAAGAATAAAAGAAAATAGAATAAGAAAAATAAAAAGAATTAGAAGAATAAGAAGAATAAGAAAAATAAGAATAATATGATGAATAAAAAGAATATGATGAAAATGAAGAATAGAAAGATTATGAAGAAAATGAAGAATAATAAATATAAGAAGAATAAAAAGAATAAAAAGAATAAGAAAAATTAAAAATAATAAAAAGATTAAGAAGAATAAAAAGAATAAGAATAATTAGAACATTATAAAGGGTAAGTAGAAAAAAAAATAACAAGATTAACAAGAATAAGAATAATAAGAAGAATAAAAATAATAAATAGGATAATAAGAATAAGAAAAATAAGAAGAATAATTAGATTAAGAATAATAAAAAGAATAAGAATCAAAAAGAATCAGAATCAAAAAGAATCAGAATAAAAAAAGAATAAAAAATAAAATACTTTGAAGAATAAGAAGAATAATTAAAATATTAAGATTAAGAAAAACAAGAAGAATAAAAAGAATAATATAAATAAAAAGAATAAGAAGAAAAGTAGAAAAAGAAGATTATGAAGAAAAAAAAAATAAGAAGAATTTGAAAATTTTGAAGAAATAGAAAAATAAGAATGATAATAAGTAATAGATGAATAAGAAAAATAAGTAGAATATAATGAATAGAAAAAAAGAAAATTATGAAGTAAAATAAAAATAAGAAGAAAAAGAAGAATTAGAAGACTAATAAAAGAATGACACTAAGAAGAATAAGAAGAATAAACATAATGTAAAGAATAAGAAGAATAAAAATTATAAATAGGATTAGAAAAATTAGAAGAATAATTAGAATAAAATGGATAAGTAGGATAAGAAGAACAATAAATATAAGAAGAAAAATAAGAATAAATAGAAAATGAAGAAAAAATAAAAATCAGAAGAATAACAATATTAAAAAGAATCAAAAAAATAATAATGAATACAAAAAAAAGAAGAAAAAAAGTTTAAGTAGAATAATAAAAGAACAATAAAAAATGAATAACAAGAATAATTTTAATAAAATGAATAATAAAAATAATAAGAATAATAAGAAAAAGATGAATAAGAAGTATACAAATAATAATAATATAAATAAATATGAAGAATAATTAGAATAAGAAGAATAAGATCAAAAAGAAGAATAAAAAGTACTAAGAAAAATAAGAAGAATAAAAAGAAATAAATGATATAGAAGAATAAGAAAAATAAGAAAAATATGAAGAATAATAAGAATAAAAATAAAAAGCAGAATAAGAAGAAGAAGAATAATAATCAGAATAATAAGAATAATAAAATAATAAGAATAATAAGAATAAGAAGAATAAGAAAAATAAGATGAATAAGATGAATAAGAAGAATAAGAAGAATAAGATTAATAAGAAGAATAAGAAAATAATGAACAATAAGAATAATAAGAAAAATAAAAAGAATAAGAAGAATTAGAAAAATAAAAAGAATAAGAAGAATTAGAAAAATAAGAAGAATATGAAGAATAAGACAAATAAGAAGAATAATAATAATTTGAAGAAAAAGGAGAAAAAAAGATTAAAAATATTAAAAAGAATAAGAAGAATAATAAGAAAAAGAAAAATTATAATAATAATAAGAATAAGGACAAGAATAATACAAATAAAAAGTATCAGAAGCATTTGAGGAAATAGAAGAATAAGAAGAATAGGAATAATTAAAATTATAAGAAGAATAAGTAGAAAATGAAGAATATGAAAAATAAGAAAAATAAAATTAAAAAGTAAAAAATAGAATAAAAATAATAAGAAAATATGAAGAATATGAAGAATATGAAGAATAAGATTAATATGAATAATAAGAAGAAAAAAAATAAGAAAGATAAGAAGAAATAGTAGAATCATAAGAATTAAAATAATAAGTAGACTACGAAGAATAATAAGAATAATAAGAATAAGATTAATTATAAGAATAAGAAGAATAAAATGAATTAGAATAATAAGAATAAGAATAATAAGAATAATAAGAATATGAAGAATAAGAAGAATAAGAAGAATAATTAGAAGAAAGAAAGAATAACATTAATAAGAAGAATAAAAAGAATAAGAAGAATAATAAGAATTAGAAAAATAAGAAGAATAAGAAAAATAAGAAGAATAAGAAAATAAGAAGAATTAGAAGCAGAAAAATAAGAATAGAACAAGAAGAAGAAGAAGAAGAATAAGAAGTGAATAAGAAAAAATAATAAAAATAATAAAAATAATTAGAATAATAAAAATAATAATAAGAATAAGAAGAATAAGAATAATAAAAAAGGAAGAATAAGAAGAATAAAAAAATTACAAAAATAAAAAGAATAAGAAGAATAAGAAGAATAAGAAAATAAAAGAATAAGAAGAAGAATAATATGAATTATAAGAATAAGAATGATATTAAGAAAAAGAAGAATAAAAAGTATTAATTTAATTAAATGAATAAAAACTATTAATATAATTAAATCAATAAAAAGAAAAAGAAGGATGATAAAAATAATAAAAAAAAGAAGAATAATAAGAATAAAATAAAATAAGAAGAATAAGAAGAATAAGAAGAATAAGAATAATAAGAATAATAAGAATAATAAAAATAATAAAAATAAGAATAAGAATTATAAAAAGAATAAGAAGAATATTAAGAATAAGTAGAATAATAATAAGAAACATAATAATACAAAGAATAAGAAGAATATGGGGAATAATAAGAATAAAAAAACAAGAATTTTTAGAAGAATAAGACAAATATGAAGAATAAGAAGAATAAAAGAATAAGAAGTATAAGAAGAATAAGAAGAATAAAAAGAATATAAAGAATTTGTAGAAAAAGAAGAATAGAAATAAAAAATATATAATAATAATAATATTAATAATAATAAATAGAAGAATAAGAAGAAATATAAGAATAAGAAGAATAAAAAAAATAGAAGAATAAGAAGAAGAATAATACACTATAAGCAAATGTCTGTTTAGCTTTGGAAATTTAGCTAGGGAAAAATCCCTAGCCAATTTGCACGAGATTAGCTATAGATTAGCAATAGATCAAGATAAAATCCATCACTAAATAATTATCTACAAAATATTTTGTATGATTATTTTGTAATAGCAAGTGATTAGTCCTTAAATGATAATTTTCACAACATATATGTATTTAGCTATGAAATTTTATCTAGCTATTTGGGATCGAGATTATTTCCATCTCTAATCTATGCTAATTTAATTTTTTTTATTTTTATATATTATTTGTTTTAATATTTAATTAAATTTTGTATGTTATATTTTTTTCATGATCTTTGGATGAGTTAT
This sequence comes from Sapria himalayana, assembly GCA_029783825.1. Taxonomy (NCBI): domain Eukaryota; kingdom Viridiplantae; phylum Streptophyta; class Magnoliopsida; order Malpighiales; family Rafflesiaceae; genus Sapria; species Sapria himalayana. Next base: position 44,466 of record JAREIK010009256.1, on the reverse strand, counting down.
TCTTGAAAGACACATTTCTCTTAATATAATTATAAAAATATGATATTTTAAATAAATAATTTCAAATATATATAAACATGAATAAAAATTTATTTAAAAATATACTAAAATAACTATTTTTATGATTATAAAATTTTAAAAAATTTTATAAAAAATTATATAAAAAATTTTCCTAAACTTTTTTATTATGAAATTTAAATAGTTGTATTAAAAAAACATTAAATGATTAATTCTATAATTATAATAATTTTTTTAATATTTTAATTAATAAATTAACATACATAAAAATTTTTACCAATAAAAAGCTAAATTAATTCATTGTATGATTAAATAGAAATAGTTACAAATATATTTGAATTAAAGAATAAATTATTAAATATGTATATTAATTTAAATTAAAAAATATTTTTATGATTATAGGAATCTTTTAGAAATTTAATTTCTAAAAGAATTGATAATTTCAAATTTTTCATAAAAGAAAATAAAATAATATTTAAAGATAAATACATAGATGTTTGCCCCTGCTAAAATTTATAAGAATTATATAATTGAGTAAGATAATACTATAAGCTTTTAATATTTCATCTTTATTAAAATAATAAATATAACTTTTTTTAATATTCTTATTACTTTAAGTAATTTTTCGAATTTTATAAATTATAAATTATATCATATAATATGAAATTTTATGCCTTTATAATTATTTCATATTATTTTCATAAAATTTCAATGAGTTATTAAAAATTTATAACCATAAAATATATATATTTATATATTATTTAATATAAAGAGTATTTATAACTCTTAAAGAAATGGTTAGAAGACCAATCATCTTTTCATGTGTGTTTTATGATATGATGTTTGCAAATTTTGTCGCCATTTAATTTTTTTTTTCTAGTTGGATGGCCAAACATCTATTTTTTGAATTTGCTTATACATTTATTGTTTAATTAATTTGATAATTAAAAATATTCTTATTATTCTCTTCTTTTATTATTCTTATTATTTTTAAGACTAATTAATATTCTTATTATTTTATTAAAAATATTTTTTGAATTTTGTATCAATTCTCTTTTTTTCTTTTTATTCTTCTTAATCTTCTCATTCATATTATTATTTTATTCTTTTAATTCTTCATATTCTTATTAATCATCTTAATCATCTTTTTCTTCTTAATCTTTTTATACTTCATTATCTAATTATTTTTTTTCTTATTGTTCTGATTCTTTTTAATTTTTTTATTCATCTTATTATTTTTATTCTTGGTATAAAAAATATTATTTTTATTCTACATATTCTTTTTATTCTTTCTATTCTATATATTCTTTTTAATAATTTTATTCTTTATCTTTTTCTTATTTTTATTATTCTTAGTTTAATTTTTTTATTATTCTTATTTTCCTATTTATTCTTATTTTATTTATTGTTATATTCATCTATTTATAAAGATTATTCTTATTCTTCTTATTCTTATTATTCATCTTATTCTATTTATTATAATTGATATTCTTAATATTTTTAATCTTCTTATTCTATTTATTCTACCTATTCTTATTATGATTATTCTTATTCAGTTTTATTTTATTCTTTTTATTCTTCTTATTCTCCTTATTCTTCTATTTCTTATTATTCTTCTTATTCTTATAATTATTTTAATTCTTCTTATTCTTATTATTTTTAATATTTTTTATATTCTATTTATTCTTTGTATTATTCTTTTTCTTCTTATTCTTCTTATTATTCTTACTCTTCTTAATTTTATTATTTTTATTATTCTTATTCTTCTAATTTATCTTATTATTATTTTTCTTCATATTCTAATAATTCTTATTTTTCATCTAATTATTTTTATTTTTCTTATTCTTCTAATTCTACTAATTTTTCTTATTCTTCTTATTTTTTTTATTCTTTGTATTCTTCTTATTTTTCTTATTCTTAGTATTCTTCTTATTCTACTTATTCTTTATGTTTTTTTCTTTCGTATTATTCTTATTTTTTGCATACTTTTTTTTTCATATTTTATTATTTTTCTTCATATTCTTCTTATTCTTCTTTTCCTTTTTATCCTTCTTATTCGATTTATTTTTTTTATTCTTTATATTATTCTTATTCTTCTTATTCCTTATTATTCTTCTTATTCTTTTTATTCTTCTTATTTTTCTTAATTTTCTAATTTTTCTTATTCTTTTATTCTCATTATTCTTCTTTTTCTTCATATTCTTTCAATTCTTTTTATTCTTCCTATTTTTTGATTTCTTATTTATCATATTTTTCTTCATTTTCTTATTATTCTTATTATTCTATTTTTATTCTTTTTATTCTTTTTATTCTTTGCATTCTATTTTTATTCTTATTATTCAAATTATTCTATTAATTCTTTTTATTTTTCATATTCTTCTAAGTCTTATTATTCTTTTTTTTATTCTTATTATTCGTATTCTTTTTATTCATTTATTATTATTATTATTATTCTTATTCTTCGTATTCTTCTTATTTTTCATATTCTTTTTTTTCTTATTTTTCTTATTATTATTCTGATTCTTTTTATTATATTTATTCTTTTTATTCTATTTATTATTCATATTCTTATGATTTTCTTATTCTAATTTTTCTTTTAATTCTTCCCATTCTAAAAATTCTTCCTAATCATATTATTATTCATTTTTTTCTTATTATTCTTATTCAAATATTATTATTATTATTATTCTTCTTCTTATTTTATTTTTATTCTTATTATTGATCTATTTCTTTTGATTTTTTTTATTTTTCTTTTGCTTCTTATTCACTATATACTCCTTTTTCTTATTATTCTTCTCATTCTTGATATTATTCTTAATATTCTTATTGTTTTTATTCTTCTTATTCATATTATTATTCTCATTCTTCTTATTCTTCTCATACTTCTTATTCTCTTATTCTACGTATACTTATTTTTCTTATTATTATTCTTATTTTTATGAATCTTCGTAATATTCTTATTTTTTTATTGTTCCTATTCTTCATATTTTAGTAATCATCTTATTCTACCTTTTGTAATATTATTCTTATTATTATTTGTCTTTATATTCTATTTTTTGTATTATTATTGTTCTTATTCTTCCAATTCTTCTTATTCATCTAATTCTTCATATTCTTCTTATTCCTCTTATTCTTCTTAATCTTATTAATCTTTTTATTTTTTTATTCTTCGTATTCTTTATATTCTTCTATTATTCTTATACTTCTTATATTTCTAATATTCTTATTCTTTTTATTATTCTTATTCTTCTTATTCTTATTATTATTCATATTCTTCATATTCTTTTTATTTTTTGTTTTCTTATTATTCTTCTTATTCTTTTTATTCTAATAATTTTTATTATTCTTTTTTTTCACATTCTTATTATTCTTCTTATTGTAATGATTCTTTTTATTCTAATAATTTTTTTATTCTTCTTATTATTCTATTTCTTTCTATTCTTCATATTCTTCTTAATTATCTTAATTTTCATTTTTCAATATTATTCTTATAATTCTTAATCTTTTATTCAATTTTTTTAATAGAATGCTTCTTATTATAGTTATTGTTCTTATTTTATTTTTATTCTTATTATTTATCTATTTCAATTAATTCTTCTTATTGTTCTTATTATTCTAATTCTTCATTTACTTATTAATCTTTTTATTCTTCTTATACTTTTTCTTCTTTTTATCTATCTTTTTTTATTATTCTTTTTATTCTATTTTTTATTTTTATTCATCTTACTATTTTTATTCTTCTTGTTATTCTTATTTTTCTTATTTCTTTTTTTCTTATTTCACTTCTAATTCTTCTTGTTTTTTATTCTATTATTTTTCTTATTCTTTTCATTTTTCTTATTCTTCTTATTCTTTTTATTTTTATTTTTATTATTCTTATTTTTATACGTATTCTTCATATTCTTTATAGTCATCTTATTCTTCTTTTTCCTCTTATTCATTATATTTTTCATATTCTTTTTATTCTCCTTATTCTATTTATATTTTATTCTTCTTATTTTTTACATTCTTCTTATTCTTCATATTCTTTGTATTCTTTTTATTCTTTCTAATCTTCTTATTCTTCAAATTCTTATTATTCTTCAAATACTTTTTATTCTGCAAATTCTTTTTATTCTTATTATTCTTTTGATTATTGTTATCATTCTAATTCTTTTTATCATTCTAATTCTTTTTATACTTTCTTATACTTCTTATTCTTCATATTCTTCTTATTATTTTTATTCTTCTTATTCTTATTATTCGTCATATTATTTTTATACTTCATATTCTTCGTATTCTATCTTTTCTTATTATTCTAATTATCATTTTTATCATATTTATTCATTTTATTCTTCATATTTTTCTTATTTTTATTGTTTTTCTTATTTTATTGTTTTTCTTATTTTTCTTATTTTTCTTATTCTTCTTATTATTCTTATTCTAGTTATTCTTATTATTCTACTTATTCTTCTTAAACTTTTTATTCTTCATATTCTTATTTTCATTGGTTATTTTCTTATCCTTGATATTCTTTTTATTCTTCTTATCCTTAATATTCTTTTTATTCTTATTATTCTTCTTATTCTTCTTATCTTTATTATTCTTCTTATTCTTCTTATTCTTCTTATTCTTCTAATTTTTCTTATTTTTCTTATTCTTTTTATTTTTATTATTCTTTTTATTTTTCTTATACTTCTTATTCTTCTTATTCTTTTTATTATTCTTATTTTTATTATTCTTCTTATTTTTCATATTTTTGTTATTTTTCTTTTTCTTCTTATTCTTCTTATTATTCTTATATTTTTTATTCTTCTTTTTCTTCCAATTCTACTCATTCTTTTTATTCTTATTAATCTTTTTGTTACTGTTATTCTGTTATTCTCCTTATTTTCATTTTCTTCTTATTCTTCTTATTCTTTTTTTTTCTTATTCTTCTTATTCTTCTTATTCTTCTTATTCTTCATATTCTTCTTATTATTCTTATTCTTCTTATTCTTCTTATTCTTCTTTTCCTTCTTTTCATTCTTTTCTTCTTTTCTTCTTTTTCTTCTTTTCTCTTTTTTCTTTTTCTTCCTCTTTTCTTCTTCTTTTTCTTTTTCTTATTATGCTCCTTATTTTTCTTATTCTTTTTTTTTTTATAAAGGTTTGTTTTATTAATTATAACCCTCTCTTTTGGCGGAGGAATACCATTTTTACAAACTACTTATACCCTTGACCCTTTTACACCCATTCTTGAAAAATAAAACAAAACATATACTATATTAAGGTTTTTCTATCTACAGGCATTCTCTTAAATCCATATGTCATGTGCTGCAAAGGTTTATTCAAGGCTGATGGTGCCTTTTTTCTTTCCGTTTGTGTCTACATATTGGTGTTGAAACATTTAGCACTTTCGTATTCAATGCTGATGGTGCCTTTTTATTCAAGGCTGATTGTGCCTCTTTTTTTTTCCATTTTTTGTTTTCCTCACTTTTCCTTGCTTTAAAACTTTCACATTCTCTTCATTTATCCTCCCTCATTGCAATGCTCCTCCTCACGGCATTAACTCTTGTTGAAGTCTGTAGCTTTATCGTGCAGACTCCTTCTCCATCCCTTGACATTTTACTTCGAGCGACTCTATTCTACCCCCTCTGACTTTATTCTGACAGTTATACAAACACTTGGCAGACTTCATTTCATAACTCACCTACTCAGGACCCCTCAATTACAGACCACTGACCCTTAACACATGACTAACTCAGCAGCTGACCAGCTGCATACAGACAAAACCAGACACGTTAAAGACCTTTACAGACTATTTACAACTCAATGACCATTTAATTAAGCTTTCTATCCTTATGGATATTAAGCATTCAGCAACACCATCTTACTCCCTTCTACTCTAGCTAAGCCATTTCACTCTCTCTAAATCCTTTCTCTTCAAAGTTCGTATGTACATGCATGCTGGTAGAGGTGTCAAACGGGCCGGGCCGGCCCGGCCTAGCACGAGGCACGGCACGGTTCGGCCGTGCCTGGGCCGGCCCGGCACGTTCAAAAACCGTGCCCGGGCCCGTGCCGTGCCCGGGCGAAGCAAGGCACGATTCGTGCCGTGCCTGGCACGAGCCGTGCCGTGCCTGGCCCGGCACGCCGGCACGGGTCCATCCCGTGCCGGTCCCGCAGGCACGCGTGGCACTGGCGGCGTGCCACGCGTGCCATTGCGTAAGTCGCGACTCACGGTCACGAGTCACGACTCACTGAGTCGTGACTCGAGTCACTCGACACATCAGGCTCAGGGCCCCCCCCGGTAAAAAGACCGCGGGTCGGGACCGAACAGACCCGACCCGCGGTATTTTCTGCCGAAAACCGAGAAAATCGATATATCTAACGGGAAAAAAAAATTTCAAAATTTGAGCGATTTTCAGCCCTTGGATTCGACTCCAATGGCTAGGGGGCAGAATCCGACGGTCCTCGTGATTCTGCCCCTTAAATATAATAAAAAAATTCAAAAAAATAATAAAAAAATAATTTTTTTAAAAAAAAAAACATTAATTAGCCTATAAATTCTACCCCCCTCCCTATAAAATTTATGTTTTTCAAAAACATTAATCCTCTCTATATTTTCTCTCTCTCACATAATCCGTGCTTCTCTCTCTCGGCCCTCGTGTTTTTGATTTCGGCTTGGATTTTCGTGAAACTCAACTTGAGTTTTGAACATCAAAGCTTCCTGCGGGCTGCGGTGCATCTTGCACGTGAGTGACCTCATTGCTTTTACCGGGTAATATAATTTGCTTTTTTTTTTATTTTCTCTCTCTAAAGCTTCTCTCTCTAGAAAAAAGTACGAAAAATAAAAAATGACAAATTCACCTAACACAAATTTAAATTTTGAAAATGAAAATGTTAGTGTTACACAAACGTCTGTGGCTCCTGAAACTTTGGTTTCTCCTGTCATCTCAGCCCAAAGTTCTAAAAAACAAAAAACTAGGAGGACTTCTGTAGTTTGGATACATTTTAAAATAATAACACAATTAGATGTTAGGGGTGAGGAACATGAAATGACACAGTGCAAATATTGTATGCGACTTTTAACATGCAAGAGTACATGTGGGACTGGGCACCTAAAGAGGCATGCTGAAATATGCTCCAAAAAACATGGACCGTTAGATCCTAGGCAAACCCAACTTGGCACTACATTTTTTGAGACTGGATCGAGTTCAGTCTCAAAGTTTACTCCCTTCGTATACTCCAGCGAGTTGGGTAGGGACGGCATGGCCAGGCTCATCACATTGATGGGTCTTCCGATCAGATTTTCAGAAGATCCGAGGGTAGTGCGCATCATGCAGACTTATTTTCAGCCATCCTATCGTAGGATTCCTAGGTCCACATCTAGGAGTGACATACTAAAGATATATAAGTTAGAAAAACAAAAAATAATTAAGGAATTTTCGGCATTTAGTGGAGTGGTGTCCGTGACGTCCGATATATGGACATGTCACGATGATTCTTCTTATGCATGTATCACTAGTCATTATGTCGATTCAAACTGGACAATAAATAAAAAAATATTAGGATTCACAGAGATTCTTCATCCTCATGATGGCCCGCCCATTTTTGAGTGTATGATGAAAATATTTAGGGAATATAAAATTCAAAATAAAATTTTTAGTGTCACTTTCGATAATGCTGCGAATAATGAAGTAGCGATCAATATGTTTATTAGGAATATTAGAGACGCACCTTTAGGAGAGATATTTCATGTCAGATGCATGTGTCATGTTATTAACCTGATAGTTCAAGCGGGTATGAAGGTGTGTTCCCCCGCATTGGAAAATATACGCAATGCACTCAAGTATATTCGCACTCCTCACAGACTACAAGAGTTTGGTAATCTCTGTTTGTCTGCGAATCTAAGAAGAAGAAATTCCAATCTGATGTGAGACATCGTTGGAATTACACGTACCTGATGTTGGAATCATGTGTTGGATACGAACACGTGATATCCGACTACGTCAATAGTAAGAGTGGCGAACTTATTGTTGACGACACTGACTGGGATTCAGGAATTTCATTTATGAAATTCTGAAGATATTTTATGACACGACGAACATGTGTTCGTCGGTTTATACGCCCACCACTTGCATTGCACTCCGTTGCATATGCAACATTAGTAGCATGTTTAGGATGTATCGAGCGGACCCGACGCTCACCCATATGGTTGCAGAGATGGAGACCAAGTACCTGAAGTACTGGTCCACCATTCCATCTCTTTATTGCCTCGCAGCATGCATGGACCCTAGGGCTAAGGTGGAAGGGGTTGAAAACACCCTGACTTTCATTTCCTCGTGCATGAACCTGGAAGAGCCACCTGAAGGGTTCATTTACGAGAAGTTGACAGACCTATATACATACTACGATACTAGGTATGGTGGTGGTGGTGTTGAGACTGTGAGTACGGACACTGATACCTTGTTCGGAGATGACGCTTATTCCATTAACCTAGCGAGGGGGAAACGTAGGGGTGGACCTTCACATAGGAGCGAGCTGTCTCGGTACTTAGATACCGATTACTGCTCAATCCTATCACCTTCAGACAATAAGAATCTTGATTTATTACAGTGGTGGAAATCATATGAGTCCGCCTATCCCGTGCTATCTAGGATGGCACGGGATCTACTGACTCCTCCGGTGTCGAGCGTAGCATCGGAGTCTACTTTTTCTGTTGCAGTGAACGTGATTTCGGATAGGAGATCGAGATTACGTCCAGATATGGTTGAGGCTTTGGCATGTTTGAAGGATTGGGAGGAATCGAGATTTAGCATCAGTGATCGTGCTGAAGCTGGGACTATGACAGACACTGCAGTCGCATCCACATCCACTACGATGGCGGATGAGCTGATTGCCGATGATGATGACCCATATGATACTGATCTTGATGTTGCGGCTGATGATTCTCATTATATGCCGCTTGACGATTGATGCTCATCTGCTCTTTTTTTTCGATATTTTTTTTTATTTATACGCTTTGTTTGTACTTTGTAGTTTGTATTATACGTTGTGTTGAAGTTGAAACTTATACTTTTTTTTCGGAGTATTGGTTTCAAAAGCATGAATGGTAATTTTTATTTGCATAGTTTAAATTTTTTTTAATTAAAATTTTTACTAACTTAATGTATTTAATTATTAATTTAAGATTTAAATATTATTTTAAAATTTATTAACTTTAAATCTTAATATTTAATTAATACATTATAATATTAAAAAATGCTAAACTTAATTGAAAAAAAAAATAAATTTTCTAATTTTTTTTTACATACTTACATTTAATTTTAAATGTAATATTTTTTTCAAAAAATTTTATTTTTTATTTATTACATAAACTTAAATAAAGATAAACAGAAAATTAATAAAATAATTTAAAAAAAAAAAATTTTTTTTATTCTGCCAAGTCAAAGTGCCAAGTGCCAAGCACGGGCCGTGCGCCCGTGCCCGTGCTTGGCTGTTGGTGTTGCGTGTTGCCTCTTGGCTCCCGGGACCCGGACCCCGGTTGAGCAAACGTGCCCGAGCGGGCCGGGCACGGCACGGCACGTCCTCGCCGTGCCCACGGGCCGTGCCGTGCCCACGGGCCGTGCCGTGCCCACGGGCCGTGCCGTGCCCGACTTTAAAATACCGTGCCGTGCCGGGCACGGCACGGTAGCACGGCGGGGCACGGGAAAAACGGGCCGTGCCGTGCTGGGCCGGCCCGTTTGACACCTCTACATGCTGGTTGTCCCCGAGCTTCTTTAACTTTCTGCACATGGCCTCTTTGTTGCCTCATGATGCATGTTTTAATCTGTACAAAGCATAGTAGAACATATATATTCTATACCTACCCATTTTATTTTCCCCCCACCCCCTTAAAACATTGACAATCTGAATTACAAGAGAGGCAACACAAAAGGTAAAAAAACATAAATGGTTGCAGCCGACATCATCTCCACCAGTTTTGAATTGTGGCTTTCATCAGATTACATGACTGTGCTGAAAAGGGCTTCTTTGCTTTTCTATCCAGTCTTTTATTCACACTCCACATAACACATTTAATACCACTTCTTTTTCAGTCTACTATGGTGATTTTTATAGCAGCACAATCTTACTTTAAACCTTTGTGGAACCTTCACAAGTTTCCTGCCATAAGACAAAGCAATCTCCAAGACTTTTCATACCTTTAACATACCTACAGTACTCTCTTTTTTTTATCCATGTCCAGGCCTTTCTTGCTGCTTCTTATTGACTTCTATATCTTTTACATTCCAAGCAGAAAACAACAGCATACCATCCCTGTTTTATTGAAAATACCAAAATACAAGGAAAAAGCAAAAAGAAAAGAGTAGAGTAGAAACTTAGTCTCCCCTCAGGACCAGGGAGATTCTTTACCTGAGCTTTTGGCCTCTGCAAATTAAGGCCTCCTATTATTGCATTACAGCTATAAAACCTTCAGCAAGTTAATACTATCAAAATACCAAAATACTATCACTCAGTTCTTAAGTGTTTTAATTTTTCTAATATAAGGCAATTTTTTGCTATCTAAGACTAGGATGCCTTTGTAATTTTCAGGTAAGTCTCCTTCCTGATAATCATGATAACCCCTAATTCTACCTTCCTTGGCTAACTTATCTGCTAATACATTGGCTTCTCTAAATATATGTTTTATAGAGATGTTTAACAAATTAGTTAAATGCAGAATTTCTTCTATTTCTTCTTCATATTTCCACATTACTGACTTTTTATTAATTAAACTAACTACTATTTTTTAGTCTGATTGAATATCTATCCTGTTTAGTTTATTTTTTATGCATATTTTTAAGCCATCTCTTAGAGCTAGAATTTCTGCATGAAGGGCAGAAGAAGCTTGATATTTTCTTGCGTAAGCCAGGACCAGGTTCCCTTCAGAATTTCTTATAGCTACGCCTCCTCCTGCTGCCCCCATGTCTCTATCAAAGCTACCATCTGTATTTAATGCAAGCCTATCCTTAGATGGTTTTTCCCATACTATACCTAATGTTTTAAAGTGAGTATATTTAACTTTTAAATTCCAAAAATTCAATATGTCTTTATCTGGCTTTATTTCAAGAAACTTAAGAGGGTTCGATTCTGAAATCATCCTCGTTTCCTCTTTAATTTCTCTCCAGATATTCTCTATTATCATTTTATATCCCTCAAACCTACTCTTGTTCCTTGCTTTCCAAATACACCACATAGCTATTAGTGGGACATTAATTTTAATCCACTTTTTAGCTGGGTTAGAAGCATAAATATTTATCCATTTTAAAATTCTCCTTTTCAAGGGAAGATGATCATATTTTATATGCAATTCTAATCCTAATCTTCTCCATATTTCTGATGCAATCTTCCCTTGTGATAGCAAGTGATCCAAGGTTTCAACCTCAATTTCACAACAGTCACATCTGGATACTAACCGAATTCCTTTCTTTTTTACATTCATATCTATTGGCAAGATATTTGATAACACTTTCCACATAAAAGTTTTGATTTTTTGTGGGCTATCATTATTCCATGCCCATTTAAATAATATATGTTCTTCTCTTTTCTCTCTTATAGCATTCTTAGCTGATTTAATCGAAAATGTTCCTTCAGAGTTTAACGTCTAGCACCATCCTTTCCTAGTGAGTTTTGAATATTTTTCAACTAAATCTCTTTGTTTAAGCATTTGTACCCATATTTGAGATTTTTTACGTCTATTTTTAATTTTATTCATGTCATCATTTATGCGATACTTTGCTCGCATGAATTCTGACCATAAACTTTCGTTTTCTTTTAATCTCCACCATCTTTTACTTGCCCAAGCCTTAGCTAAATCATTGAGATTAGAAAATCCCAATCCAGCTTCTTGCAATGGAAAACATAAATCTCTCCATTTTTTCCAGTGAATTTTATATTTGCCCTTTTTTTGCTCCATAAAAAATTAGCTAGCTCTTTTTCTATTTTTTTAATAAATATTTTGGGGGGTTCAATAATCATTAAATTATGCATTAAAGTACATTGTAAAACATGTGCTATCATTGTTATCCTTCCCCCCATACTTAGCAACTCCTCCTTCCACCCAGATATTTTTCTTTTTAATTTATCCATTAAAAAATCTAAATACTCCATTTTTAATCTACCTTCATAAACTGGGCAGCCCAAGAATATTATTTCCCCTTTTTTTTGAGAAAAGCCTGTTATATTTTTAACTTTATGAGTTAATGCCTTAGGAGACTTCGAAGCCACAATGTATTGACATTTTCGTTTATTTAGCATTTGACCTGTTTCTTCTTCCATACATTTTAATAGCTCCATCAGATTGTGAAGTGATTTGCTTCCACCATTAGTGAAAATCACTACATCATCTGCATATGCTAAACAGCATACCAAAGGTGTATTCTTAGGTTGACTAAAAATTCCTATTCTACCTCTTTCAATGTTGTTTTTAAGGTTTACAATTAACAATTCTATATAGATATTGAATAAAGAGGGAGATAGAGGATCTCCTTGTCTTAGACCTCTTTTCGGTTTTATTTCTTCTCCTAATTTTCTATTTATAATAATTTTGACCCATGTAATTGAAATACATCTATATATTAAATCAATCCAGACTTCAGAGAAGCCCATTTTGCGCATGGTGAAGCAAAGAATATCCCATTCTACTCTATCAAATGCTTTAAATAAATCTAATTTTATCATTACATTATGCCCTCTTGTTTTAGTTCCTATTTCTCTAATCATTTCTTTAGCCAAACATATAATCTCCATTATTAATCTATTTTCCATAAAGCCTGTTTGTTCATTTGAGATAATTTTAGGAAGGACATTTGCTAGCCTACTTTGCAGAATTTTGGCAAGTATTTTATAAATAGAATTACAAAGACTAATTGGTCTAAAGTCTTCTCCTTTTTGAGAATTTTCTATTTTTGGTATGAGGACTATATAAAAGCTGCCCCAGTTTTTTCCTATTTCTAAACCACAGAATATACAAAGAATGGCTTTCATTAGATCCTCTTTTATTATATTCCAACATTCTTGGAAGAAACAATTGTTCCATCCATCTGGACCTGCTGCACTATCTTTGTTCATACTAAAGACTGCTACTTTGATTTCATTTTCTTCTGGGAATTTAGTAAGCATTTCATTATCTTCTGGAGATATTTTCTTTTCTATACTTTATAAAAGAGTATGACCATTATGATTGCTTTCCCCACCTAAGTGTTTTTCAAAAAGACTTGCAAAGTATTTTTTGATATCTTCTTCTTTTTCCACCCACTCTTCTTTCTCATCTTTTATGCCTTTTATTCTATGTTTTTGATATTTTATTTTTGTTACTTTTTGAAAAAATTTTGTATTTTTGTCGGCTTCCTTTAACCATTTTATCTTTGCTTTTTGTTTCCAATATGTCTCTTCCATTAACAGCTTAATTTTAGTTCAGCCTGTGCTTTGCTTAATGTGATTCTATTATTTGTGTTTTGATCTGTTTCAAATTCTAGTTCTTCTTTTATCACTAACTCTTCAGCATCCTTTATGTTTTTATTGATATCACCAAATATTTCTTTATTCCATTTTTTTAAATCAAATTTTAATCTTTTTAGCTTAGAGTTTAACAATTGTAATGGGTTTCCTGAAGCCTCTTTGTACCAGGATTCTTTAACCAAGTCTAGGAAGTTGTGATGAAGACACCAGGTGTTTTGAAATTTAAACGAATCCCATGTGTGTGATGATGTATCTTTAACCATGATTAAAAGCGGGCTATGATCCGAGCATGTTCTATTTAAATGTTTCACCTGGGTCGAGCTAAAATGCTCTAGCCACTTGAAGTTAAATAGAACTCTGCCTAATCTAGCCCATATCGTTCCTTTGTTTTTCCAGTTGTTGCACCATGTGAATTTCGAACCTAAGTAATTAGCTTCTATTAGGTTAGCTTTTCCTATAATCTCATTAAATTGAGAGGTTGCTCTAGCATTCGGAGGTTTCCCCCCTTTCTTCTCACTAGAGTTTCTTACTATGTTAAAATCTCCACCTATTATCCACGACTTATTTTCCATGGCTAAACTCTCCATTTCACCCCATAGTTCTTTTCTTTCATCTTTTTTGTATTTAGCATATATTACTGATATTATTTCCTTTTTCTCTTGAGTTAAGCTAAAATTTATTATTTGATCAGTTTCTTTTAAAATTGTTATATTTGGGTTATTCTTCCAGAATAACCAAATCTTACCATTATTATTAGAGAATCCATGCTCAAATCCCAATAATTTTTTATATTTTCCTAAGTGGACTTTATCCACCATAGGCTCAGTTATCGTTAGCATACTGATTTTATGCATATTTATCAATTTTTTAACCATGTTTCTTGAGGAGAGATTAGCCACTCCTCTTATGTTCCAGTAGATAAAATTATACATTATTTGTTGATTTTGCATGTGCTCTAGTCGTGCATTTAGTTTCATATGTTTTATTTAAATATTTTTTCATGTTTCTTGGTTTTTTAAGTGAACTAAAATCCCCTCCTCTCTCACTTTTCCATTCTCTTCCCAATTGAATAGCCATTATTTTCATTTCTTCTATTGACCATTCTCTATTTCCCATATTTTGTTTAAATTTTTCTATATTTATGTCATATTTAGTGTACTTCACTTTCTGCTCATCTTCAACTTCTTTCGAATCAAGGATTATAGAGCTTTTCACTTCTAGTTCCTCTTCCAAAAAATCTTCTATACCTACTGCCCATCCTTTGTTTTTATTACTTTTGTTTTTCGTTTGTAACCTCATTCTTTTGTTTAATTCTGCTATTTTTTTAAACATCTCTCTCCTCCTTATGTTTTCTGTATTTTCAGCTATTCTATCCTCTTCTTCACTTGATTTTTTATATTCTATAAGCTTTACTTCTTCTACTTCTCTATTCTGTAACTCTGTATTAGTTTCTGTATGGGCAGGCTGCATGATTTGGGTCTTTTTTCGATATTGAACTATCTCCCTACCCTTCACTGCCTCCATTTTATTTTCTTCCTCCCTTTGCATACCATCTGTTCTTCTTTTGTTAACTATGCAGCTCACTATATCATGCCCCATCTTCTTACAGCAAGAGCAATAGGCTGGAAGGTGTTCTGGAATCACTTGTTGCCAGAAGCCTCCCCCTTCCATATCTCCTATCCATATACAATTTGGAGGGGGCTTCTGCACGTCTGTTTCCACACAGATACGAGCCACACTAGGTCTCGAGAGTGTGGCTGTTGCACCATCGAGAAGAAGAGGAGAACCAAGAACACTTGCAATATGGTACAAAGCATATTTATCAAAGAGATGTATCGGCAGCATAGGAAGTAAAAACCATACCGGGGCCATGGCAGATTCTTCCTTCGTGGTGAATTTCGGTGTCCATTTGAATGTTCGCATGGGATAACCCATGATATACCAGACACCCTTGAGCCAAATGCGATGAAAATCCTCTTCCATATATAGTTGCAGCAACACATGCTTCTCATCGATGAGGCCAATTTTAATCAATGCCTTGAGCTTCATTGATTCAAAGAAAGCTCGAATGTCATCAATCCGAGGTCTGCCGTGTGAGAACTTACTAACAATAGTATGTTTATGAGGCTCGGTAAGCTTTTGGTGGTCCTCGTTTGAAAACAAAACCGAAGGTTCTTCGCAATTTTTCACATGAATTTCCGAAGAAGATGAAAGGAGGCGCGCGTTATTATTAATAATATTGGAAAAGGATTTCTTATAATTTAAGTAATCCATTTCCATCAAAATGCTTTTGAAAACAGCTTCTTCCTCCTCAAAATTTGTAGTTTCTCTCTATAGAAAGTTCTGTTTCTCTCTCTAGAATGGAGGCACATGAGACAACATTAGCAAGATTATTATTATTATTATTATTATTATTATTATTCGTATTTTTCTTATTCTTCTTTTCTTCTTATTTTTCGTTTTCTTCTATTTCTTCTTATTCTTCTTATTCTTCTTATTCTTATTTTTCTTCTTATTATTCTTATTATTCTTATTCTTCTTTTATTTATTTTCGTTCTTATTATTCTTATTGTTATTTTTCTTATTTTTTTTATTTTCCTTATTTTTTTTATTTTTTTCCTTATTTTTCTTCTTTTCCATCTCTTCCTTCTTTTCCTTCTTTTCCTCCTTTGCTTCCTTTCCTTCTTTTCCTATTCTCCTTCTTTTTTCTTATTTTACTTCTTTTCCTTCTTTTCCTTCATTTCCTTATTTTCCTTCTCTTTCTTATATTTCTTCTATTTCTTCTCTTTCTTCTCTTTCTTCTCTTTCTTCTATTTCTTCTATTTATTCTTTTTCTTCTCTTTCTTCTCTTTCTTCTTTTTTTGTTTTCTTTTTTTTATTCTTATTCTTCTTTTTCTTATTCTTATCTTTCTACTTTTTATTCATTTTCTTCTTTTTCTCCTTTTTCTTCTTATTTTACTTAATCTTCTTTTTCTTTCTTTATACTTATTCTTCTTTTTTCTACTTATTATTCTTCTTCTTCTAGTTTTTCTTCTTTTTTTACTTTTTCTTCTTTTTGTTCTTTTTGTTCTTTTTCTTCTTTTCTTCTTTCTCTTCTTTTTATTCTTTCTCTATGTACTCTTCTTTCTCTTCTTTCTCTTCTTTTTCTTCTTTTTCTTCTGTTTTCTTCTGATTTGTCTTATTCTTTTTTTTCTTCTTATTCTTCTTTTTCATCATTTTCTTCTTTTTCTTCTATTTTTTCTTTTTCTTCTTATTATTATTATTTTTCTTTTTCTTTTTCTTTTTATTATTCTTTTTATTCTTATTCTTCTTTTCTTGTCATTCTTCCAATTCTTCTTTTTTTCTAATTCTTCTCATTCTTCTTATTCTTATTTTTCTTCATTTTCTTCTTTTTCATTTTTTTCTTATTTTTCATCTTTTTCTTCTCATTCTTCCTTATCTTATTTTTTTCTTTTTCTTCTTTTTCTTATTTTTCTTATTTTTCTTATTTTTCTTCTTTTTCTTTTTTTCTTCTTTTTCTTCTTTTACTTCTTTTTCGTCATTTTCTTCTTATTCTTCTTATTTATCTTTTTTTTTCTTATTCTTCTTATTTTTCTTATTATTCTTCTTTTTCTTATTATTATTCTTATTATTATTATTATTATTATTATTATTATTTTTCTTCTTTTTCTTCTTTTTCATCTTTTTCTTCTTTTTCTTTTAATTCTTCTTATTCTACTTTTTATTCTTATTATTCTTTTTCTTCTTTTTCTTTTTATTCTTCTTATTCTGCTTTTTTATTTTTTTCTTCTTTTTCTTCTGTTTCTTCTTAATGTTTTTTTTCTTCTTATTTTTCTTATGCTTTTTCTTCATTTTCTTCCTATTCTTCTTTTTCTTATTTTTCTTCTTCTTCTTCTTATTATTCTTATTCTTCTTATTCTTTTTTTTCTTCTAATTCTGCTTTTTCTTCTCTCTTTTTTTTCTATTTATTCTTCTTTTTCTTTTATTCTTGATGTCTTCTTATTGTTTTTTTTCTTCTTATTCTTCTTATTCTTCTTATTCATCTTAGTATTCTTATTCTTCTCATTCTTCTTTTTCTTCTTTTCATTTTTATTATTATTATTATTTTCATTTTATCTTATTTTCTTCTTTTACTTCTTATACTTCTTATTATTCTTTTCTTCTTATTCTTCTTATTCTTCGTATTCTTCTTATTCTTCTTATTCTTATTATTTCTTTTTTTTCTTATTTTCCTATTTTTCTTCTTTTTCTTCTTATTCTGCGTTTTGCTTCTTATTATTCTTGTTAATCTTATTCTTCTTTATTTCTTATTATTCTTTTTTCTTATGTTTCTTCTTTTTTTCTTATTTTTCTTCATTTTCTTCTTATTCTACCTTTTCTAATTATTCTTCTTTTATTTTATTATTTTTTTTCTTTTATTCTTCTTATTCTTCTTATTCTTCTTATTATTCTTATTATTCTTTTATTCTTTTCTTCTTTTCTTATGTTTTTCTTATTTTTTCTTCTTTTCTTCGTTTTTTTCTTTTCTTCTTTTTTTCTTTTTCTTATTTCTTCTTATTTTTTTTTCTTATTCTTTTTTTCTTATTATTCTTCTTTTTCTTCGTATTCTTCTTTTTCTTCCAATTCTTCTTTTAATTCGTTTCTTCTTATTCTTCATTTTCTTCATTTTCTTATTATTCTTCTTTTTCTTATTCTTCTTTTCTTTCTTTTCTTCTTATTCTTATTCTTTTTTTATTCTTTTTATTCTTTTTCTTCTTATTTTTTTTCTTCCTTTTCTTCTTATTTTTCTTTTTCTTCTTATTCTTCTTTTTCATCTTATTCTTCTTATTCTTCTTTTTTTCTTATAATTCTTAGTCTTCTTTTTCTCTTTTTCTCTTTTTTCTCCTTTTTTCTACTTTTTCTTCTTTCTTCTTATCTTATTTTTTTTACTATTTTCCTTTTCTTCTTTTTCTTTTTTTGTCTTCTTTTTCTTCTTTTTTTCCTTTTCTTCTTTTCTTCTTGTTTTTTCTTTTCTTCTTTTTCTTCTTATTCTTTTTTTCTTCTTTTTCTTCTTTTTTCTTATCTTCTTTTCTTATTATCTCTTTTTTCTTCTTTTTCTTCTTATTCTTCCTATTTATTCATATTCTTTTTCTTCTTCTTCTTCTTTCTTCTTTTTCTTCTTTTTCTTCTTTTCTTCCTTTTCTTAATTTTTTCTTTTCTTATTTTTTTCTTCTTATTCTCTTATTCTTCTTATTCTTATTATTCTTTTTTTTGAATTTCTTCATTTTCTTCTTATTCTAATTATTCTTATTATTCTTCTTTTTCTTGATTTTCTTCTTTTTCTTCTTTTTCTTCTTTTTCTTCTTTTTCTTCTTTTCTTCTTTTTCTTCTTTTTCTTCTTTTTCTTATTATTATTCTTTTTATTATTCTTATTATTCTTATTATTCTTATTCTTCGTTTTATTCTTTTCTTCTTTTTCTTATTTTTTCCTTTTTTTCTTTTTATTCTTTTTCTTTTTATTCTTATATTTTTTTTCTTTTTTCTTTTCTTCTTTTATTCTTATTTTTCTTTTTTTTTATTCTTCTTATTTTTTTTATTCTTCTTATTTTCTTATTCTTATTTTTCTTATTATTATTCTTTTTCTTTTAATTCTTCTTATTCTTCTTATTCTTTTATTTCTTTTTCTTCTTTTCTTCTTTTTCTTCTTTTTCTTCTTTTCTTCTTTTTCTTTTTTTTCTTCTTTTTCTTCTTTTCTCTTTTCTTCTTTTCTTCTTTTTTTCTTTTTCTTTTTTTCATCTTTTCTTCTTTTTATTTTTTTTCTTCTTTTTTTCATATTCTTCTTTTTTCTCTCTTTTTATTCTTTTTCTTTTTTTTCTTTTTTTCTTTTTTTTCTTTTTTTTCTTTTTTTTCTTTTTTTTTTTTTTTTTTCTTTTTTTCTTTCTTCTTCTTTTCTTCTTCTTCTTTTTCTTCTTTTCTTCATATTCTTCTTATTCTTCCGATTCTTCTTTTTTTCTTTTTTTCTTCTTTTTCTAATTTTTATTCTTATTCTTCTTATTCTTCTTTTTCTTCTTTTTCTTCTTTTTCTTCTTTTTCTTCTTTTTCTTCGTTTTCTTCTTTCTTCTTTTTCTTCTTATTCTTCTTTTTCTTATTATTCTTCTTTTTCTTCTTATTCTCCTTTTTCTTCTAATTCTTCTTTTTATTTTTTTTATTCTTATTCTTATTATTCTTCTTATTCTTCTTATTCTTTATTCTTCTTATTCTTCTCTTTCTTCTTATTCTTCTTTTTCTTCTCATTCTTCTTATTCTTTTTTTTTCTTTTTCTTCTTATTCTTCTTATTGTTATTTTTCTTCTTATTCTTCTCTTTCTTGTCTTCTTCTTTTTTCTTATTCTTTTTTATTCTTATTCTTCTTATTCTTCTAATTCTTCTTATTATTCTTATTCTTATTTTTCTTATTTTTCTTATTTTTCTTATTTTTCTTATTTTTCTTATTTTTCTTATTTTCTTCTTTTTCTTAATTTTCTTCTTTTTCTTCTTTTTCTTATTTTTCTTATTTTTCTTGTTTTGCTTCTTTTCTTCTTATTCTTCTATTCTTCTTATTCGTCTTATTCTTTTTTTTCTTCTTATTCTTCTTATTCTTCTTTTTCTTCTTTTCTTCTTTTTTCTTTGTCTTCTTTTTCTTCTTATTCTTCTAATTCTTCTTATTCTTCTTTTTTTTCTCTGCTTCTTTTTTTCTTTTTTTCTTCTTCTTTTCTTTTTTTTTTCTTCTTTTTTTCTTCTTCTTCTTCTTTTTTGTTCTTTTTTTCATATTCTTATTCTTCTTCTTTTTCTTCATATTCTTTTTTCTTCTTTTTCTTCATTTTCTTTTTTCTTTTTCTTCATATTCTTCTTTTTCTACCTATTCTTCTTTTTTTCTTCTTTTCTTTTTTTTTTTCTTTTTTTTTCTCATATCTTCTTATTCTTCATATTCTTTCTGTTTCTTCTACTTCTTCTTTTTCTATTTTTATTCTTTATTCTTCTGTTTCTTCTTTTTTCTGCTTTTTCTTCTTTTTATTCTTTTTTCTCTTTTTCTTTTTCTCTTTTTATTTTCGTTTCTTCTTTCTTCTTTTCTTCTTTTTCTCTTTTTCTTATTACTCCTCTTTTTCTCTTATTCTCTTTTTTCTTATAGTTCTCTTTTTATTATTTTTTTTCTTTATTCTTCTTATTTTTCTATTCTTTATTCTTCTAATTCTCCCTTATTCTTCTATTCTTCCTCTTTCTTTCTTCTGATTCTTCTTATTCCTTCTATTCTTCTTCTCTTCTTCTTATTTTTTTTTCTTTTCTTCTTATCTTTCTTTATTCTTCTTTTTTCTTCTTATTTCTTCTCTTCTTGTCTTTCTTCTTTTTTCTTCTTATTCTTCTTTTTATGATTTATCTCTTTCTTCTATTCTCTTCATTCTTCTCATTCTTCTTATTCTTCTTTTCTTCTTTATTTTATTTTTCTTATTTTCTTCTTTTTCTTCTTCTTTTTTTATTATTTTTATTATTTTTCTTCTTTTTCTTCATTTTTTTATTTTTCTTTTTTGCTTCTTCTTCTTATTCTTCTTATTCTTCTTATTCTTCTTATTCTTATTTTTCTTCTTATTCTTCTTTTTCTTCTTATTCTTCTTATTCTTCTTATTCTTCTTATTCTTCTTTTTCTTCTTTTTCTTCATATTCTTCTTATTCTTCCTATTTCTTTTTTTTCTTTTTATTTTTATTCTTATTCTTCTTATTCTTCTTATTCTTCTTTTTCTTCTTATTCTTCTATTATTCTTATTCTTCTTATTCTTCTTATTCTTCTTATTCTTCTTATTCTTCTTATTCTTCTTATCTTCTTATTCTTTCTTCTTATTCTTATTCCTTTTTTTTTTTATTCTTCTTTTCTTCTTATTCTTCTTTTAATTTTATTCTTCTTTTTCTTCTTTTCTTTTTTTTTTTAAAGTTTGTTTTATTATTAATGACCTCTCTTTTGGCGGAGGAATACCATTTTTACAACCTACATCTACCGTGGCCCTCTTACACCCATCTAACCTTAAACCTACTAGCTAACATATAGAAATTTAAAATTTTTTCTCAAATAAGTATTTATTCATTTCATAAATAAACTAGAATAAGCTGCTCTAGTTTATCTAATTTTGGCCCATCTTTTTATTAAACTCTTTTTCGGTCCATCTTTTCGGCCCATCTTTTCGTTTAATTCAATGTATTGCTCCACCATTTCTTAAGCTCAGCATCTATCCTCTCGTCTCCTTGTGTCTCAAGCTCTGATATTCACGTTGTTCCCGAGTATTTTCCCTCCATCATCCTTCTTCTTATATACGCTCCAGTACCTGCAATATAGAAACAAAACGAAGCGCGACTACAATATAACTTTTCTACCTATTCCCCCTGTCCCTTGTTATACATATACAATGTTTATTAATTTATTCTTCGGTTCCATTCTCTTTGCCGTGCCTTATGAGTGCTCTGTGTATACCAAGCTGCAGCAATACTTAAAACTCTCTGCATAACTCTCAAGATAAGACAGTACACTTAAATAAAAACAAAAGATAAGTCAACCAATAAGTCACAAAAAAACCACAAGCACGTTGCCCACCATTCTGCAGTTCCTCTACGAGTGTTGAACACCCAAGGACTGGGTGATCAGTCGAGAGTGTCTGCATATCAACTCGGGAAGTAGCAAAAAAAACCATCAACGTATGTTCTTGTCAAGGGCAAAATAAATATAAAAAAAACTGCATTATTTGACCTATTAATCAACTACGAAATTGACAATGAAAAACAAAAATCATCATTGATAGTTTGCTATTTAAACATCTACAACCTGCAATATAAACATAGTTATACGTGTACCTGAAAACCACTTCTTATGATGCTGCGTGCTGAGAAAAGAAGCTAAATTTTATTTTAGATTTAGTTCAGCCTCCACCCTTTATAATTCTAACATAAGATAAAGCCATCTTATCTAATCTTACTAAACCTTTTAATTTTTTTGGCATAGAATCCTCATCGAATTCTATTTCTCCTTTTTCTGAGCCTATCCTCGCCAGATTATCTCCTGGAGTATTTGCCTCTCTGTATATATGCATTATTGATGCATTTAGTTCATTTTTCAGCTTCGTTATTATTTCTAATTCTTCTTCATATTTCCAAAGAACAATTCTTCCTATTACTAAGTTAAATAATAACATCGAGTCTACCTGTATTTGAATATTTCTATATTCCATTTTTTTATATTCATTGAAGCCTATTCTTAACGCCCTAATTTCTGAATGCAGGGCCGAGTCTGCTACACTAACCGAAGTGAAAGCTTTCATGACTGTGCATTTAGAATCCCTTATTAACCCACCTCCCCCCGCTATTCCTGTATCCCTATTGAAACTTTCATCCATGTTTAGGGAAAATTTTCTTTCAGGGGGCCTGGCCCAGCTTATACTTTCTGCCCAATATTATTTAATAGATTTTATATTAAGACCCCATTCCCTTTTCACTTTATTATCTATAGCTAATTTATCTACTATAATAGGTTTAATATTTGATATGTTACTTATTTCCTGCTTAATTTCTTGTAAAATATCTTTTGAGTTCATTCTTTTCCCTTCAAATCTACTCCTATTACGAGCTTTCCATAAACACCATATCACTACATGAGGTAAATTCTTATTGAGCCAATTTATAGCAGGGTTCGTGGAAGATGCATTTTCCCATTTTTTAATTCTTTCTATTAGTCTCTCCTCTATATTACTAATTTGTACATATTCTTCAAGTTTCTTCCAAATTTCTACTACAATTTTTCCTCTCGAGAATAGGTGGTCCATTGATTCTACTTCTGCAAAGCAGCATTCACATCTGGACACTATTTTTATACCCTTTCTCTGCACATTGGTGTCCACAGGTAATGCATTTGATAATACTTTCCAGGCTAGCGAGCACATTTTCTGTGGGATACCTGCTTTCCTAGACCCATTTAAATATGGGTTGAGCAGGTTTTTTTTTCCTAATCAACTCCTTCGCCGATTTTAGTGTGAAATTACCTTGTGGTGTGAGAGTCTATTTCCAACAACTCTTTTTTAGTATTGAGTGTGATTCTACTATCTCTTTATGTTTTTCCAGAGCTTTCCGATTATTTGATACCTACTTAAGCCTCTGGTTATTTTGTGCTAAATATTTTGCCTTCATATAATTTGCCCAAAGGCTATCATTCTCAAATAGCCTCCACCATCCTTTACAATCCCAGGCAGTGGCCATATCTTGTAAAGTGATTATTCCTAAACCTTCTTCAACTTTTGGATAACATATATTCCCCCAGTTTTTCCAGTGCATTTTTTGCTTCCCATCTTTTTTGCCCCATAAAAAATTTGACAATTATGATTCTAATTTATTCAAGAATTTCTTCGGAGGATGTATTACAGATAAGATATGCACTAGTGTGCTTTGTAACACATGCGAGATTAATGTAATACGTCCCCAAACCCTAAAAGATCTTCTTTCCAACCTGCTATTTTCCTTCTGATCTTATCTAGTAATGGTGCTAAATATTCCTCTCTCAGTCTGCCTTCATATATTGGGCAGCCTAAGTATGTTAAAGTTCCCTTATTATGTGTAAATCTAGTTATGTTTTTAATCTTATTTATCACTTTCTCTGTAGTCTTTTTAGCTAGCATAAACTGACACTTCTTTTTATTTACAACCTAGCCTGTTTCTAATTCAAATAATTGTAATAATTCTATCAGATTTATTACAGATCTTTTACTTGCATTTGTAAAAATTATTAGATCATCGGCATAAGCCAAACAACCTATTCTGGGAGTATTATATGGTTGTCTAAAAGGTAATATATTACCTTTTGACATTCTTTTGTTTAAATTAAGGATAAGCAGATCTAAGTATATATCAAATAATAAGGGGGATAATGGGTCCCCCTGTCTTAGACTTCTAATGGGTTTAAATTCATCACCTATATTACCATTTATAATAATTCTAACCCAAGCACTTGAGATGCATCTGTATATAATGTCTATGCATAATTCAGAAAAAACCATATTTCCTTAAAATGTAACAGAGTGTATCCCATTCAACTCTATCGAAAGCTTTAGACAAATCCAACTTAATTACTAGATTATTACCTCTTGTTTTAGTTGCAATTTCTTTCATCATTTATGATGCTAATCTAATATTTTCAATCATTAGTCTGTCTTTAACAAATCCGGTTTGCTCTGGTGATATTATTAATGGCAGAATAATACTTAATCTATTTTGAATTATTTTAGCTAAAATCTTATAAATCGCATTGTATAAACTTATAGGTCTAAAATCCTTGCATAGCTGGGGAGCTTCTTTTTTTGGGGATTAAAACTATAAATGAATTTGCCCAAGCTTTAGGAATATCTACTCCAGCAAAGAAACTGGCAATCGCTATAACTAGGTCATTTTTAATAATAGGGCCAGTTTAGCTGGAAAAAGTAATTATTCCAGTCATCTGGTCCCGCTGCACTGTCTTTATCAAGATTAAAGACTGCTATCTTTACCTCATCTTCTTCTAGGATTCTTTTCATCATTTGATTTTGTTCTTTTGTAATGGAAGCCCCGATCTCTTGAAACAAGAAGTTCCCTTCGTGAGGTATGTGACCACACAGATGGGATTTAAAAAAAAATCCTCAAATAGGGTACATAATTGTTTGTCTTCTTTTATCCATCTTCCTTCTTTATCTTTTAGTCCTTTGATTTTATTTTTCTGTGTTTTTATTCTGCTCATGTTATGGAAAAATTTGGTGTTTCTATCACCATCTTTTAACCATTTAATTTTTGCTCGTTGTTTCCAATATATCTCCTCCATATATAATTTTAAACTCAATTTAGCTTTAGCCTTGTTTAAAGCCTTCCTAATTTATTTGTCATTTTTATTATCGTATTCATTTTCTAGCTTTTCCACTTGTTCCTCTGCTTTCTTTATTTGCTGATTTATATTTCCGAAAATTCTTTATTCCATGATTTTAACTGTTTTTTTAATCTATATAGCTTTGTCATTAGAACTTGCATCGGTTTACCCGAAGCAGGATCTGACCAAGAATCTCTTACTAATTTTTCAAAATCGGCATGTTTTTCCCACATTTTTTGAAATTTAAAACTTCTTGTACCTCGTTTGTAGTTGTGAAGTGTTATGAGGAGTGGAGAGTGGTCTGAACAGGTTCTGATTAAATGTCTAAGCCCTGTAGACCCATGTGAGGCTACCCACTTCGCATTACACATTACTCTGTCCAGCCTGGCCCAAATTGCTCCTCTTTTTTGCCAGTTATTACACCAAGTATAATTTGAGCCTGTGAAGTCTATTTCCATCAAATTAGAATTAGAAATCACCTCATTAAATTGAGACATTGCTATTGTGTTAGGGGTTTTCCCCCCCTTCTTTTCTGAGGCACTTCTTATAACATTAAAGTCTCCTCCTATCAACCAGGGAACATTTTTTGCTGCAATTTTCTGCATTTCATCCCATAAGACTTGTCTAGATTTTTTATCATTTTTTGCATATACTACCGATACTATATCTTCGGATATTTTAAAGTGCACTATTTGTTCTGTGTCTTTTAATATTTCTATGTCTAGATAATTATGCCACATAATCCAGAGTTTACTATTTAGGTTAGAAAATGAATTATTAAACCATAGAATTCGACTATATTTAGTAAGTTGGTCCTGTTGGATCAAAGGTTCTGCAATTACAACCAATGAAATTTTATATATTTTAATCAATTGTTTTAATCTATTTATCGAGGGGTTATTTGCCACCCCTCTAATATTCCAATATAAGTAACTAACCATTAAAACTTAAAATAGATTGTTATCTTGTTGTGCATTTTGACTCATATGGTTTATCTAGATATTTTCTCACATTCCTAGCACTCTTGGGTGCAATTGATTGTGATATTTTATTATATTTTTCTTGTTTACCAAGTTGCATAGCCATTCTTTTTATGGCTTCCATGGATTGATCCCTAGTAAGTTTTCTACAATTCTGCTCATACAATGATAAATCATCTTTCCCTTGTTCTTTTTCTTTTTTTCTTCTTATTGTTCTTATTCTTCTTATTCTTCTTATTCTTCTTATTCTTCTTATTCTTCTTACTCTTCTTATTCTTCTTATTTTTTTATTCATCTTAATGAACTTTTTCTTTTTATTCTTCTTATTTTTTTATTCTTTTTATTCTTCATATTCTTCTTATTTAAATTATTATTCTTATACTTATTTTTCTTCTTTTTCTTTTTCTTCTTCTTATCCTTCTTCTTCTTCTTCTTATTCTTCTTATTTTTCTTATTTTTCTTTTTTTTTATTTTACTTATTCTTCTTATTCTACTTATTATTCATATTCTTTTTATTCTTCTTATTCTTTTTATCCTTTTTATTCTTCTTATTATTCTTATTCTTCTTATTCTTCTCATTCTTCTTCTTCTTCTTCTTCTTCTTCTTCTTCTTCTCCTTCTTATTCTTCATATTCTTCATATTCGTCTTCTTCTTTTTATTCTTCTTATTCTTGTTATTCTTATTACTCTTCTTATTTTTATATTTTTCTTAATCTTCATATTTTTCTTATTCTTCTTTTTCTTTTTGATCTTATTTTTCCTTTTATTTTTTTATTCTTCATTTTCTTCTTATTATTCTTCGAATTCTACTTATTCTTTTATTCATCTTATTTTTATTATTCTTCTTATTCTTTTTTTCTTTCTTTTCTTCTTATTTCTTATTCTTCTATTTCTTTTTATTCTTATTATTCTTTTTATTCTTTTATTCTTCTTATTCTTCTTATTGTTTTTATTTTCTTATTCTTGTTATTCTTATTAGTCTTTTTATTCTTTTTATTTTTATTATTCTTCATGTTCTCTTAATCTTCTTATTCTTCTTATTCTTCCTTATCTTCTTATTATTCTTATTTTATTATTCTTCTTATTCTTTTATTCTTCTTATTCTTCGTATTCTTCTTATCTTCTTATTCATCTTATTCTTTTTATTGTTCTTAATCTTATTATTCTTATTCTTCTTATTCTTCTTATTCTTTATATTCTTCTTATTCTTCTAATTCTTCTAATTCTTTTAATTTTTTTATATTTCTTATTCTTCTTATTCTTCTAATTCTTTTTATTCTTCTTATTTTTCTTATCCTACTTATTTTTCTTATTATTCCTTATATTTTTATTCTTCTTATTCTTCTTATTCTTCTTTTTCTTATTATTCGTCTTATTCTTCTCATTATTCGTATTCTTCTTATTCTTATCATTCTTCGTATCCTTCTTATTCTTCTTATTCTTATTATTCTTATTATTCTTCTTATTCTTATTATTCTTCTTATTTTCTTATTCTTCTTATTCTTTTTATTTGAGTTTATTATTGTCATCTATTTCGGTGGAGGACTACTACTAGTACACCCTAAACTGCTACTTGTCACCCTTTTAAACCCTTTTTATCAGTAGGCTAAAACAAAACCTTTAAGGCTTAATCATTAATGAACCTTAATGAGTGCTTGAGTCTAAATTTTCAAAATCTTTAAGAAGTGAAGGAAGTTTTAGATTCCTTTCATACAATGGCCAAAAGAAGGTAGCTGGATACCTTAGCTCTATTTATTCTTTACGCTATTGGAGACTATTTCTAACCAAGGTTAAACAACTAGGCAATCCTCATTTATTTTCATCTTGCTACTCTGCTTTCTGCCTCTTGCCTACTTTATCTTCTGCTACTTGAATGTTTTCTGCATTCCAAGAAAGAAACACACTAGCACCATCTTACTAAATAGCCTCTAACAGTCTGTAGTAGTCTAGTGTTGCAGGCAAACTATATTTACTTCCTACTTTCTTCTTCTATGTTAATCTAGTAAGAAATGACTCTACTAATTGATTCAATAATTAATAACCATTAAAAGCATATACTAGGCATTAAAAAGATCTAACCATTAATCTTTTTTTTGTACTATTGACTTTTAACTCCCTTTAATCTTCAGCATGTAAAACACCAAACATAATACTGATAAAAAAGGTTAGTAAACACCATTCTTTTTACATCTCTCATTTGAGATTAAATATTCTTGACATCGTTGCATTATGTTCTACATAAGTAGAAACTTCTTGATACAATTTCCTACAAAACCACCAGATAGATATTATTATCCTATAAAAGATAATTTGTACTACTGCTATTGATGGTCGTATTATGTTGTTCCTTATATTGTCTATCAGTATGCAAAAAAGAATGTACAGTATCCCACTACAAGTAAATAATCTTGTGAGTGCTTTGCAGCTAGTGAATTTTATTACATATCATGCATGTTTTAATCTACCCAATTCTATTTGTTCTTAGACATCTATTTTTAATCTGTAATATTGAATGTGATCTCTAAGGATGCTTGCTACTAATTTCCTCAACAGATGGGCTTACTTGATCTATCTTGAGTTCTTTCGAATCCTTCTTTGGCCTATTATTCTCTCCATCTTCTTGTTTGAGTTTAACTATACAAATCGCTCACTACTAGACTGAGAGATTGACTGATTTTCCATTCTTACAAGAAACTAGTTGTTAACTTTGATTTTCCAAAATATAGGATATCCTATTTGTCTAGTTTGGGTATGCCCCTATATTTAGCAGGCATGGTTAGTGCTTCAAAGTCTTGGTTTCCTAATTTTTTACATTCTTTAGCTAGCTTATCAGCTACTTGGTTAACTTCTCTAAATATATGTTCTATACTATAATTTAAATCATGCACCAGTTGTATAATTTCTTCTATTTCATTTATATATTTCCATAGAAATCTATGACCTTTAAATATACCTACTAACGTTAGTGAATCAATTTGCATTTGAAAATTTTTATTTTTCTATCTTTGCATATTTTTAGACCTATCAGGAGGGCCCAGATTTTAGACTGAAGAGGACTATTAGCTTTTAATTTTCCAATGAATGCCTAGATCACCTTGCCTTTATAGTCTCATAGAATTCCTCCTCCTGCTGTGCCCATTTCTCTTTTAAAACTACCATCTATATTAAGTGTCATAT
Organism: Sapria himalayana; assembly: GCA_029783825.1. NCBI lineage: Eukaryota > Viridiplantae > Streptophyta > Magnoliopsida > Malpighiales > Rafflesiaceae > Sapria > Sapria himalayana. Next base: position 14,956 of record JAREIK010009256.1, on the reverse strand, counting down.
AACCTTTTGGTGGTTTATTCCATTTTATTCTCATAAAGCTTAATGCTTTAGTCTTTTGGAGTCTTAAATGCCACCTATCTATATATTCTTTATTTTCTGAGTATATTATATTTTTTAAAGGGTAAGCTTCTGAAATAAACTTTAGTTATTTTTTGATATCTCACGCTATATTTTCCACATTCATTACAATACCATCATATCGACTTTTATTTCTGGCTTTCCATATGCAACATACTACCAAAGGTGGGATAATATCTTGAGCCATTTTTAGACAGATTTATGATTAGGCCTCCTCATCCATTTATAAATTTTATTATTAAGAGTTTGATTTTTGTTCATTATGCTCATTTCTTTTTCAAAATTTTCTCATAACTTTGAAGCTATTTTGTCTTTTAAAAATAAGTAATCTAAGGTTTCTATTCTAATTTTGCAACATTTACATCTAGAGGCTAGATTTATGCATTTTTTTGTATGAGAATTTCTAATGGAATAATGTTAGATAGAGATTTCTATATGAATAATCATGTTTTAAATGAATTATTATTATTGTTCCAGCACCATTCAAATAATTTTTGTGAGGGTCTTATGTTCCTAACTAAGTTTTTGGCTGATTTTAAGGAAAATAAATCTTCCTCATTTAATTTTCATTTTCAACCTTACTTTGTAAGCACAAAATGATTATCCACCATTTCTTTTTGTTTTAAAGTTTACTTCCAGATCTGAGATTCATTGCTAATCTTTTTTGTCCTATTAGTGTCATTGTTTACTATGTATTTTGCTCTCATATATGATGCTCAAAAATTATTATTTTTTTAAGCCTCCACCATCTCTTGCAGGTCCATGCTTCAGCTATCTCTTCTAGTCTATAAATTCTTAGACCCACTTCTTCTTTTGGAAAGCAAAGGTCTTTCCATTTAATCCAATGGAAATTCAGTTTGTCATTCTTCTTGCCCCAAAGAAAATTAGCCAGCTCTCTTTCTATTTTTTTAATGAAATATTTAGGCGGTTGCATATTCATTAGATTGTGCATAAATATACTTTAAAGTACATGTGTTATGAGTGTAATTCTCCCACTCATGTTCAATGATTATATCTTCTAGCCCACTATCTTGTGCCTATGCTTGACCAATAAGAAATCTAAGTGTTATAATTTAATTCTGCCTTCATATAATGGGCACCCAAGATAAGAGATTACTCCTTTTATGTGAGAGAATGTGATGTCTTTTAGCCTATGGGTTAGGCTGAGCAGAGCTTTCATTGATATTTTAAATTGGCATTTATTTCTATTTAGTACTAGATCCATTTCTTCTTCCATTATTTGTAAAATTTTCATTAAGTTATTTATAGATCTATTATTACCATTAGTGAATAATATGATGTCATCTACATATGCTAGATAACTTGTTTGAGGCATTTCTTTGTATAGCCTGAAAGTGTATATATCCCCTTTACTTATTTTAATTTTCAAATTAAAAATAAATATTTTCAAAGATATGTTAAAAGAGAAGGTGGTTGGGGATCTCCTTGTCATAGCCCTTTACTTATTCTTCTTATTCATCTTATTTTTGTTATTGTTGTTATTCTTCTTATTCTAATTATTATTCATATTATTCTTAATCTTTTTATTCTTCTTATTTTTCTAATTTTTATTAGACTTTTTATTTTTCTTATTCTTCTAAATCTTATTTTTCTTATTATTCTTATTCTTATTCTTATTATTCTTCTTATTCTTTGTGCTCTTCTTATTCTTCTTATTACTCTTATTCTTCTTATTTTCCTAATTCTTCTTAATCTTCTTATTTTATTATTCTTCATATTCTTTTTTTTTCTTCTTATTTTTTATATTATTCTTATTCTTCTTATTCTTTTTATTCTTCTTATTCTTTAAATTGTTCAAATTCTTTTATTCTTATTATTCTTTTTATTCTTCTTATTATTTTTATTTTTCTTATTCTTCTATTCTTTTTATTCTTCTTAATCTTCTCAATTTTCTTATTCTTCTTATCATTCTTATGATCTTATTCTACTTATTCTTTGTTCCTTCTTATTATTCTTATTCTTCTTATTCATCTTATTTCTTTTATTCTTTTTATTCTTCTTATTTTTTTTATTATTTTTATTCATCTTATTCTTCTTATTCTTCTAATTTTTTTCTTTCCTATTTATTCTTTTTATTCTTCTTATTCTTCTTATTCTTTTTATTGTTCTTATTCTTCAAATTGTTTAAATTCTTCTTATTCATATTATTCTTTTTATTCTTCTATTCTTTTTATTCTTTTTATTCTTCTTAATCTTCTCAATTTTCTTATTCTTCTTATCATTCTTATTATTCTTATTCTAGTTATTCTTTGTTCCTTCTTATTATTCTTATTTTTCTTATCCATCTTATTTCTTTTATTCTTTTTATTCTTCTTATTTTTTTTATTCTTTTTATTCATCTTATTCTTCTTATTCTTTGTATTCTAGTTATTATTCTTATATTTATTATTCTTTTATCATTCTTATTCTTCTTATTCTTCCTATTCTTCTTATTTTTTTTACTTATTCTTCTTATTCTACTGATTATTCATATTCTTTTTATTCTTTTTATTCTTTTTATTTTTTTTATTCTTTTTATTCTTCTTATTCTTCTTATTCTTTTTATTCTTCTTATTCTTATTATTCTTTTATTCTTTTTATTCTTAACTACAAGAAAAATCTCATATTGCAAGGGACAATTCCCTAGCTAAATGAGTATTCTTCTTACTCCTCGGGTCGGCCTGGCCGTACGGGACAAACCAGGCCATACGGGACAGTAAAATTTTTTTTTTTTAAATTTTATTTTTATTTCTATTTTATTTATATAAATTATTAAATTATATATAAAATTTTAGATAATCTATAATATTATATATTTATAATATGAAAAATGTGAAAATTTATTAAAATAACAAAGTTTAATTTTTTTTTATAATGTAATATAAAATTAGTTAAAAATTTATTAGAACTATATAATATAGTTATAAATTTTTAAATGAAAAATTAAAACAAAAAAATAAATAAATCAATACATTTTGTTTTAAAAAATAAAAATTAAAAAAACATAAACAACTCAAATGAAAAATGACCAATTAGCCATTTGATACCGAACGTCTGAACCAAACAAATTACAGTTTCAACACAACGTATAAATAAAGCATACAATCAAAAAAAACAAAACATCGAAATCAAAAAATAGTAGATCATCAACAATCATCAATCGACATATCATGAGCATCATTAGTTGCAACATCAAGATCAGTATCATATGGATCATCATCATCAACAATCAACTCCTCCCCTATCACAGTGAATGCTGCTGCAGTCCCGTTCCCAGTCCCAGCTCCAGCACGATGATGGATGCTAAACCTCGAATCCTCCCAATCCTTCAAACAAGCCAAGGCCTCAACAATATCTGGACGTAATATCGATCTTTTATCTGAAATCACGTTCACTGCAATAGAAAACGTAGATTCCGATGCTATGCTTGGCACCGTAGGAGTCAGTAGATCCCGTGCCATCCTAGATAGCACGGGAAAGGTGGACTCATATGATTTCCACCACTGTAATATATCAAGATTCTTAGTATCAGAATGTGATAGGATTGAGTAGTATTCGGTATCTAAGTACTGAGAAAGCTTGCTCCAATGTGATGGTCCACCCCTACGTTTCCCACTCGCTAGCTGAATAGAAAAATCGTCATCTCTGAACAAGTTATCAATGTCTTTAATCACAGTCTCACTACTACCACCACCATACCTAGTATCGTAATATGTGAACAGGTCAGTCAACTTCTCGTGAATGAACCCTTTAGGTGGCTCTTCCAGGTTCATGCACGAGGAAATGTAGGTCAGGATGTTTTCTACCCCTTCCCCCTTAACCCTAGGGTCCATGCATACAGTGAGGCAATAAAGAGATGGAATGGTGGAATATACTTCAAGTACTTGGTTTCCATCTCTACAACCTTATGGCTAAGTGTTGAGTCAGCTCGATACTTCCTAAACATGCTACTAATGTTGCATATGCACCAGAGTTCAATGAAAGTAGTGGGCATATAAACTGACGAACACATGTTCGTCGTGTCATAAAAAATCTTCAAGAATTTCATAAATGAAATTTCTGAAGCCCAGTCAGTGTCATAAATAATAAGTTCATCACTCTTACTATTGAAATAGTCGAATATCACATGTTTGTATCCAACACATGATTCTAACATCAGGTACGTGTAATTCCAACGATGTCTCACATCCGATTGGAATTTCTTCTTCGTAAGATTCGCAGACAAACAGAGACTACCAAACTTTTGTTGTCTGCGAGGAATGCGAATATATTTTAGTGCATTACGTATCTTATCCACCGTGGGGGAACACACCTTCATACTCGCTTGAACAATCAGGTTAATCACGTGACACATGCATCTTACATGAAAAATCTCTTTTAATGGTACGTCTCTAATGTTCCTAACAAACATGTTGATTTCTACTCCATTATTAGATGCATTATCGAATGTGACACTAAAAATTTTATTTTGAATTTTATATTCTCTAAAGATTTTCATCATACACTCAAAAATGGCCGGGCCATCATGAGGATGAAAAATCTCAGAGAATCGTAAAATTTTTTTATTCATAGTCCAGTTAGAATCTACAAAGTGGCTGATGAGACATGCATAAGATGATTTATCCTGACTTGTCCAAATATCGGACGTCACGGACACAACTTCACAATATGCCATAAATTCATTAATTATTTTTTGTTTTTATAACTTATATATCTTTAGTATGTTATTTCTAGATGTGGACCTAGGAATCCTACGATAAGCAGGCTGAAAATATGTCTACATGATACGCACTACCCTTGGATCTTCCGAAAATCTGATCGGAAGACCCATCAATGTGATAAGTCTGGCCATGCCGTCCCTACCCAACTCACTGGAGTATATGAAGGGAGTAAACTTTGAGAATGGACTCGATCCAGTCTCAAAAAATGTAGTGCCAAGTTGGGTTTGCCTAGGATCTAATGGACCATATTTTTTGGTGCATAATTTTGCATGCCTCTTAAGGTGCCTAGTCCCAAACGAACTCTTACAAGTTAAAAGTCTCATACAATATTTGCACTATGCCATTTCTTGATCCTCACCACTAATATTTTTTTTATTATTTTAAAATGAGTCCAAACTTCAGAAGTCCTCCTAGTTTTTTGTTTTTTAGAAGTTTGGGTTGAGACGACTGGAGAAACCAAAGTTTCAGCAGCCTTAAAACCTATGTGTAATATTTTCATTTTCTAAATTTAAATATTTTTTATTAGTATTTGTCATTTTTTAGGATTTTGTTATTCAGAATAGTTATTTAGAGACTAGAAGACTGATTTTAATATTTTCTATTTTTGGTCTAGAGAGAGAAACTAGAGAGAGAGAGAAGTTAAAAAAACTTAAAATAAATTACCCGGTAAAAGCAGTGAGGTCAGTCACGTGCATGGTACACTACAGTCAAGCTCAAAGTTCAAAACTCAAGTTGTGATTCCCGAAAATCCAAGCCGAATGCCGAAATCCCGAGTCCCAAGAAAGAGGATTAAGATTTTTGAGAGAGAAGATGAGCTATCTGGAGGAAATATGTTTATGAAAAACATAAATGTTAAAGAGAGTGGGGGTGGAATTTATAGATTAAAGAAAATATTTTAAAAAAAAAAAGAAATGTTTTTTTAATTTTTTAGGGGCCAGAATCATGAGGGCCGTTGGATTTTGCCCTCTAGTCGTTGGAGGCTAGATCCAATGGCTGAAATTTAAATTTTTTATTAATTTTTTTTTCCCGTTGGGGGGGGGGGGGGATGGGGTGGAAGTGAAGCAAGGGGGTCGAGCTTGGGGGACACCCGACACTGGACGAACCCGTGCCGGTGTGCCGTGCCACGGGCACCGAACCATGCCGGGTCAGGCACGGCATGACACGGGTCAGGCACGACACGACACGACTCTTCCTTACCCGGGCACGGCAGGGCCCCGGCATGGGATATTCCCATGCCGGGCCGGCCCAGGCACGACCGAACCGTGCCTCGTGCCGGGCCGGCCCGTCCCGATTGACACCTCCAAGGTCACTAAAATTTAGCGAGGGAAAATATCCATAGCTATAATTTAGCGACGGAGAAATACCTTGCTAAAAAAGACTTTTGCCCTAGCTAAATTAGCAAGCTAAATAAAATTTTTCATCGCTAAACAAAAATAGTTTTGAAAGATTCCCAAGCTAAATTGCTGGTCGCTAAATTTTAGAAACGAAAATGGTTTCTAGCTAAATAAATTTAGCACGAAAAAATTCATCGCTAAAATAAAGATTTCCATTGCTATTTTATCTTGAGAATTTTCCCTTACTAATTTAGCTTGAGAATTTTCCCTTGCTAATTTAGCTAGGGAATTTTCCCTAGCTAATTTAGAAATAGATTTTTCTCTTGTTAATTTAGCAATGAATTTTTTACTTTCTAATTTAGCAAGGGATTTTTTCCTAGTTATTTTAATTTCAAAACTATTTTCAGAATTTAATTATTTTTAAAATTTTTTAATTAAACAATTTAATATTTTAATATCAAATTGAATAAAAAATGAAACTATAAATAATTTATAATAAACAAAAAATAAAATCATTTAATAACATATTCTAATTTAATATTTTACATAATTTAAACATAAAAATAACAAAATTTTATATTATCTTATTCATCAATGTATCTACCGATAGTTTATAAAGTATAATATATCCATTTATTGACGTTGTTTCTCTCCCTTTGCTCCGCTGATCACTATTTTTCTACTACGACAAAGCTGTCTGAGTCATGGCACTTAATTTCTAATGAAAAATCTCATAATTGTACAAGCTTTGCATGAGGAACAATGCGGTATCGTATCTATAAGAAATTTAAACTACTAAGTCAAATTAAAATAAAAAAAAGTTATTTTTTCTTAGATATATAATTATGCAGTATATATGCAAATATATACTAGAATTTCATTCGTACATATATTACTGCAGTATAAGTACATAAAAACTGTAGTATTATGTGTACATATATACTGAATACAAATATACTCAGTATATATGTACATAAAATACTGCAGTATTATATGTATGTATATACTGATTTTATTCATACGTATAAACTATATTTATTGTTATTGCTGCTACTCCCGCTGCCGATGCTGCTCCTACCAAAGCTGCCACTGTGATTGTCCCTGCCAATACCACTGTTGCTGTCACTGTTTCCGCTGCTGCCTCTACAGCCACCGCTGCAACCAATGCCGCCGCCGCTACTGTCGTCGCTTCCCTCATTGTAGGTGCTGCCGCTGCATGCCGTTGTTGTCGCAAATGCTGCTGTTGCAGCTGCCTCCGCTGCTATCATCGTCGCCCATGTAGTTGCTGCTGCTGCTTTCGCCTCTGCCGCTGCTGCTACTACTTTCGGTGCTGCCTCTACTTCCGGTGCTGCCTCTGCTTCCGGTGCAGCCACTGATACTGCCGCTACCACTACTACTTCGGGTGCAGCCACTGCAACAGCATTGCCACCGCTGCTGCTACCTTTGCTGTCACCGCTCAGGCCAATGCCAATGCTACCGCAGCTTCTTCTGCCACTTTTGCCCCTGCTACTGCCACCGCTGTTGCTTCCCCCGCCGCCACTACCGCTGCTGCCATTACCACTACTGTTGTCGCCACTGCCACTGCTACTGCTGCTAATAATATGCTTTTACATACCTATAATAGGCTAAAACTAGACCCAAAAAATTCGAATACACACAAACATATTCACTGATATATAAAAATAGTTATTATATACATGAATAAACACAAATTAAAGTTGATTGTCATACAGCTTAAACTAAAATTTAATTAAAAATTTAAAGATTTTTATATTAAATTTAATAAAAACATGAACTATAAATGAAAATTTTAAATTAAACAAAGAAAATTCATTTAATAACTTATTCTAATACAATATTTTAAATAACTAAAACAAAAAAATAAAAAAATTATATTACATCTTATTAATCAATGTATCTACCGACTATTCATAAAGTATATTCTATCCATGCATAGGCATTGCTTTCTATCCCTCTACTCCTCCGATCACCAATTTTTTGCTGTGAAAAAGCTGTCCGAGTCAAGGTGCTTCATGTCTGTTGAAAAATCCCTTAACTTATACAAGCTTCATATGGGAAACAATGCGGTACCACTTCTGTAAGAAATTTAAACCACTCAATTAAATCAAAATAAACTAAAAAAACTATGTTTTGATAAATATATATTACTGTAGTAAAAATGTACATATATACTAGCATTTCACTTGTACATATATTACTATAGTATATGTACATATAAACTACAATATTATGCATACATATATACTGAGTACTTATATTCTCAGTATATATGTACATAAAATACTACATAATTATATGTACGTATATACTACCAATATATGTATACCACATTTGTTGCTGTTGCTGCTGCTCCCTCAGTCGCTACTGCTCTTGTCACTACTACAGCTGCTGTTGCCGCTATAGTGTCCATCACTACTGTTACTCCTATCGCCGATGCCAGTGTTTCCGTCGCTGCCTCCACTGCCACCACTACCGTCGCTGCCACTACTATGGCCAGTGTTGCTGCTGCCGATGCCACAACTACTGCCACTGCTGCCTTTGCTGCTATCACTGCCGATAATATGCTTTTACATACCTATAATAGGCTAAAACTATACCCAAAAAATTCAAAGATACATAAACATATTCATAGATATATAAAAATAGTTATTATAGACATGAACAAATACGAATTAAAGTTGATTGTCATACAGCTTCAACAAAAATTTAATTAAATAATTTAATATTATTATATTAAATTGAATAAAAACAGAAACTATAAATAAAAATTTTAAATTAAACAAAAAAAAATTCATTTAATAACTTATTTTAATACAATATTTTAAATACCTAAAATAACAAAATAACAAAATTATATTACATCTTATTAATCAATATATATAACGACTGTGCATAAAGTATAATTTATCCATGCATTGACGTTGTTTTCTCTCCCTTTGCTCCTCCGATCTCCAACTTTCTGTTGCAAAAAAGCTGTATGAGTCACGATATGTCATATCTGCTGAAAAATTTTCTCACTTATACAAGTACATATATACTCAGTTTATATGTACATAAAATTACTATAGTATTTTATGCACATATATACTGACTATATACGTACGTATATACCTCATTTGTTGTCGTTGCTACTGCTCGCATTGTCGCTACCACTCCTGTCGCTATTGCCACTACCCCTGCCACTATCACTGCTGCTACTACTACCGCTATTACCGCTGCTATCATTGCTACTGATGCTATAATTGTTGCCGCCGCTGCCACCACTGTCGGTGCTACAGTTGCTGCCATCATGCCGTCACTGCAGATTCTACAGTTACTGTCGTTGCTGCCACTACTGCCACCACTATCACTACTACTACTGCTATCGTCGCTAGTGCTGATGCCGTTGCTGCCTCCAATGATGCCGCTGCCATTGATGCAACTGCTGCCTTCACTAGCTCCGCTGCCGCTAATGCCACTACTGCCTCCACTATAGCTGCTATCACTGCTGCTGCTGCCACTGCTGTTGTTGCCGCTGCCACTGCCGCTACTACCGCCATTGCCGCTACTACCGCCATTGCCGCTACACTTGCCACTGCCGCCCTACCACTACTGCCACTGCCACCACCGCTATCACCATTGTAGCCGCCGCCGCCACCGCCACCACTGTCACCCGTTGCAGCTGCCGCTACGACCACCACCATCGTGGCTACAACCACTACTGCCATCACTGCCACTACTTCCGCTGCTGAATATAGGCTTTTACTTACCTATAATAGGTTAAAACTCTACCCAAAAAATTCTGAGACACACAAACATATTCACAGATATATAAAAACAATTATTATATACACGAACAAACATAAAATAAAGTTGATTGTCATACAGCTTTAACAAAAATCCAAAAGATGTCTAGCAATTATGTTTAGAGAGAAAGAGTGTAAAAATAAAATGTTTTAGGAATAATAAAGATAAAATAAGCTAGCCCTCCTTCTGATAAAATTAAAATCGGTAAATATGGGATCCATGCATTGGAAGGACCGTGGCAATGTAAGAATGCTCTGAATCAGAATTTTTTTCGTGTGTCTCAGATAATGTGTCCTGAAAAGATTCATAATTAGGTTAATCAAAAAAAAAAAAGAATTAAACAAGAATAAAAAAAATTGAAACCTACAAAAAAAATCATAATTATTTGCTATAGATAGACAAAAATAAATAACAATTCAGAAATAATTCTCATATGAAATCATCCTCATAATTTGTATGGAATGCTAGCCTCACCTACGAGGTTTCATGGCTGGATCTCGGAATGCTATCTATTTGCACCAATGCCGCTAACTGTGACTCCATATAGGACATATATTGTTGCATTACATTTTTAATTTCTTTTATCTCATCATTCATTTCTTTAATTTATTGCATATCTTCCATCAAATTAGTATACTACTCATCATCATGTTCTTTAATTTCATATATTTCTTTCTTCAAATGAGATATCTGCTCATTTTTCTTTTTCATTTTGGTCTCCATAACTACAATACGTTCATTTATTTCCATTGCTTGTTGTTTGACCGCCTCATCCACCATTTCTAAGACAGATGAATTAGAAGCACAACTACTACAATAAATGTCACTCCCTTCAAGCCAATTCCGTACACTAGCTACTTCTTATGACCTCTTATGGTCTCCTAATAATAGGATCATAGTCACTTGGCTGAAGATCCATAAAACCCTCAACTTGTTGATGAACAGCTGTCACACGTTTCTCCATTAGGTCCTGAGATAAAATAGAGAAAAAAAACTATTCTAGATAAAAATAAAATAAATATTTTGAATTCCAAACAATTTTTAAAATGTACTGTAGTATTATAAAATCTTATTAATATAACAAGTTCTTACAGCAATCATCTAAGACTTATTGTCAAAATATTGACCATCTACTTTCTTCACATGCATCTTCCTGTAAATCTCATAAAAATTTGGATCTCGACCCAATTCTCCAGCCTAGAATATATTTTTATTAAGTCATTAAAAAATAAATGATCGAAAAATTTAACAAAATTAATAAAACCATGGAGAGATTTGATTTATTGGACTATTAGGACAACCACTAAATATATAAATATTTAAAATTTTAAAATTGTACCATATCTCAAGCATTCTCAATGCTTGACTTTGAGCCTCTTGTGTGTCGACATATTCTTGTACCTAGTCCAGCTACCTCACTTCAACAATTTGTGCTGGCAATATCTGATTTTTTCTTCACATCTGGCTCCTCCCAATACTTAAGCCACTCTGGCCAGTCATCCTCAAATATAAAATCAAGCATTTCTTTCATATTTTTCAATTTATGGACAAAATTAGAATATCATTGAGCTGCTTTGATCTCCCATAATGACTTTATATTTCCTTCAAATTTGGGCGCCCATGTGCACTGATTCTATATGTAGAAAAATTACAAAACAATTTATATTAACAATAAGAACGTAATTATTTACTGCTTGAATAATAACCAACATAATATTTAAGTAATTGATAATTATTTTTCAATGCTTTTGTTTTGTTATTTTACCTGAAAGTCATTAAATATGACTCTTTTGTTGATTCAGAAACTTTCTGCTAGGAGAATGCTTAAGAATTAGCTATTTTTATGAAAGACTTTGTAATTATAGTCGAACACTTGTGAGATGAAATAAAACTATATAAATAAATAAATAACATTGAAAACAAGCAAATCATAAAAATATATAAAAAACCACTAATAGAAACATCAAAATTTTTACATATTTTTTTACCTCTAATCCATAATCTCAATTTCTAACTTTGCATTAACTGTAGAGGAAGGCAAAACATTTGATGATGTCGTTGGTTTTATAAATGGGTAAACTATCTATGTAAAATATGGTGTAGAAGATAGAGATGAATCAAAAGTGTGTGCAGTATAAATGTACAATGGGTTGTGGGCTTACATATGATAAAGGTGATATTAGAGGTCTGAATGATGGTGATTGTGATGTTAAAGTATGGATATGGTGGCTAATCCTAGAGGTGTCAATCGGGCTGGTCCGGGTCAGCCCGGCACGAGGCACGGCTCGGTTCGTTCATGCCTGGGCTGGCCCGGCATGGGAAAATGTCGTGCCTGGGTTCGTGTCATGCCTGGGTAAGGCACGACACGTGTCGTGCCGTGCCGAGGCCAACTGGGCCTTGTGTCATGCCTGACCCGGCATGGTTTGGTGGCTCATGGCACAGCACACTGGCATGGGTGCACCCGCACCCTTCCCCCTTCCCGAAAAAAAAGACCGCGGGCCGACCCGATTTCCCCCCCCCCCAACGGGCAAAAAAAAAATAAAAAAAATATTATATTATAGCCGTTGGATCTCGCCTCCAATGGCTAGGGGGCAGAATCCAATGGCCCTCATGATTCTGCCCCCTAAAAATTAAAAAAAAATCAAAAAAATCACTTTTTTTAAAAAAATTATTTTCTATAATCTATAATTCCACCCCCTCTCTTTATAACATTTATGTTTTTCATAAACATATTTTCTCTCACTCTCACATTTTCTCTCTCAAAAATCTTGCGTCTCTCTCTCGGGACTCGGGAAGTCGGGATTTTGTCATTTGACATTGGCCTAGCTTTTTGGGAATATCAACTTGGGTTTTTATTTTGAGCTAGACTGTGGTGCAAAAGACTGTGGTGCACCGTGCACGTGATCGACCACACTGCTTGACCGGGTAATTTAATTAAGTTTTTTTGTTTACTCTCTCTCTAGTCACTCTCTCTAACCCTAAAATAGATAAATTTTAAAATAGTGTCCTGATTAAGAAAAATCCTAAAAAATGACACATACTAATGAATCATATTTAAATTTAGAAATAAAAATATTACACAGAGGTATGAGGCTGCTGAAACTTTGGTTTCTCCAGTAGTCTCAACCAAAACTTCTAAAAAACAAAAACTAGGAGGACTTCTATAGTTTGGACTCATTTTAATATAATAAAACAAAAAAATATTAGGGGTGAGGAAGAAGAAATGGTACAGTGCAATATTGTATCAGACTTTTAACATGTAAGAGTTTGTTTGGGACTGGACACCTTAAGATGCATGCCGAATTATGCACCAAAAACATGGTCTATTAGATCATAAGCAAACCTAACTTGGCACTGCATTTTTTGAGACTGAATCGAGTTCATTCTCAAAGTTTACTCCCTTCATATACTCCAACGAGTTGGGTAGGGATGGCATGGCCAAACTTATCACATTGTTGGGTCTTCCGATCAGATTTTCGAAAGATCGAAGGGTTGTATGCATCATGCAGACATATTTTCAGCCTGCTTATCATAGGATTCCTAGGTCCACAATCTAGGAATGACATACTAAATTGTATAAATGAGAAAAACAAAAAATAATTAATTAATTTATGGCATATAGTAGAGTGGTGTCCGTGAAGTCTGATATTTGGACAAGTCACGATGAATTATCTTATGCATGTCTCACCAGCCACTATGTAGATTCTAACTGGATAATGAATAAAAAAAATTTTGGATTCTCTGAGATTCTACATCCTCGTGATGGTCCGACCATTTTTGAGTGTATGATAAAAATCTTTAGGAAATATTAAATTCAAAATAAAATTTATAGTGTCACATTCGATAACCCATCTAATAATGGAATAGCGATCAACATGTTTGTTAGAAATATTAGAGACGTGCCATTAGAAGAGATTTTTCATGTCAGATGCATGTGTCACGTGATTAACCTGATTGTTCAAGCGGGTATGAAGGTGTGTTCCCACGTGTTGGTTAATATACGTAAAGCACTAAAATATATTCGCACTCCTCGCAGACAACAAGAGTTTGGTAGTCTCTGTTTGTCTGCAAATCTTAAGAAGAAGAAATTCCAATCGGATGTGAGACATCATTGGAATTACATTTACCTTATGTTAGAATCATGTGTTGGATACAAACACGTGATATCCGACTATGTCAAAAGTAAGAGTGATGAACTTATTATTGACACTGACAGGGCTTCAGAAATTTCATTTATGAAATTCCTGAAGATTTTTTATGACACGAAGATCTTATGTTCGTCGGTTTATATGCCCATGACTTGCATTGCACTCCGGTGCATATGCAACATTAGTAGCATGTTTAGGAAGTATCGAGCTGACCTGACCCTTAGGCATATGGTTGCAGAGATGGAAACCAAGTACTTGAAGTACAGGTCCACCGTTCCATCTCTTTATTGCCTCGCTACATGCATGGACCCTAGGGTTAAGGTGGAAGGGGTAGAAAACACCCTGACTTATATTTCCTCATGCATGAACCTGGAAGAGCCACCTGAAGGGTTCAGTCACGAGAAGTTAACTGACCTGTTCGCATACTATGATACTAGGTATGGTGGTGGTGGTGGTGAGACTGTGATTACGGAAATCGATACCTTGTTCAGAGATGATAATTTTTCCATTCAGCTAGCAAGGGGGAAACGTAGGGGTGGACCATCACATAGGAGCGAGCTTTCTTGGTGCTTAGATACCGATTAACTCAATTCTATCACATTCTGATACTAAGAATCTTGATATATTACAGTGGAGGAAATCATATGAGTCTACCTTTCCCATGCTATCTAGGATGGCACGGGATCTACTGACTCCTCCGGTGTTGAGTATAGCATCGGAGTCTGCTTTTTTTATTGTTGTGAATGTGATTTCGATTAGGAGATCGAGATTACGTCCGGAAATTATTGAGGCATTGACTTGTTTGAAGGATTGGGAAGATTCGAGGTTTAGCATCCATGATAGTGCTGGAGCTAGGACTGGGACAGGA